>JBBBDQ010001259.1:380000-412500 GCA_037127315.1 Ascarosepion bandense | reverse complement strand
TCCCTGCCTGTACCTGATGGCTGCATCGATGACATGAACAGACGGAAGGCACAAACGATATTGTGTACGCTCGCCTCATTTGACTAGATTCGACCCTTGGGCAAAATCTTGAAAGACAAACGAGAATAGAAGTGGCTAATTAAGTAGAGTGGCGAGCAATTCCTTTCTGGACTGTATGTAGAAATTTATAATTGTTTCGATTCGGAATAATAGTTATCGTACAAGTGATTCCTGAATATTGGCATACAAATATATACATGTTTATGAACACAGTGTTCGTTGTTTAAGACGAATAATTACAGGAAATATTAAAGCAGAATCATGTTTGCATTCTATACAAAGAAGGTTGGGTGACTGAAGGTGGTGTAATGGTTAGCCAGCTTGTCTCGTTATAATCATTACAACTGTGTAGTGAGTTCGACACTGGGTGTCCCTTATGTTAGGTCTTGTGCCACATTCAAGCGGCGTTTAGTAAATCTTTTAGTGCTTTTAGTAAATCAACTACAAACAAACGGCTGCGTATCTAGAGTTGGAGTAATGGTTAGCCAGCTTTTCTCACTAGAATCATTACAACTGAGTAGTGAGTTCGATCCTCACTGAGTGTTCCTTACTTTCCGTATTGTGCCACATCTAAACGGCGCTTAGTAAATCAACTATAAACAGAAGTCTGGGTATCTCGACGTGGTGTAATGGTTAACCAGCTTGTCTCGCTAAAATCATTAGAACTGTGTAGTGAGTTCGATCCTCACTGGATGTCCAATATTTTCGGCCTTGTGCCACATCTAACTGGCGCTATAAATGCTACAAAAACAATATAGTATGATCTCAAAAATAATTCCTATGAATGGGTTGGGTATCATAAAACAAGGAATATCCATTTATTAAAAAAGTATGTTGAAAACAAATATATCCCATGTGATAATCAGTCAGTTAAATGCTATACGTGATACACGCTTTGGGCGATCATGTTTCGAAAGAGACATGACTGACTGGGCAGGAGTTTATCCCCGCAGTAGGTTGCCATTGCTTTCTGCGGTAGACTGGTTGCCAGCCAAGGCTATAGAACCTAAACTGTTCTATCACTTAACCCATAACTGGACAGAAAATGACGGATTAATAGTTTTCCCAAAGGTATTTGTGCGTAAGTGAATGCAAGGATTTCAACTGGAATTCCAACTCGGCTCCCCAGTTTGTCATTCCGAGTCGATATCCACTGCACCACAACGTACATCCTTATACTTAACATGTGATAACAGTAGGGAATATTTTACTGGTCATATTTCTTGATTTTATCTGTTTATGAAAGCAAATATCTAACTATGAGAACTAAAACAGAATTAAGTAAAGCAACCAAATTTGGTACATATGCGAGTAAAAGTGAATAAATTGTTAATAAAACAGGTAAAAACGTAGTGATAAAATAATTTAAGAAATTTGTCATTTCATAAATTCAGGTTAGAAATCAATACAGGATAAGATTCTCTTTGATCATAAAATTAGACCAAACGATGAAATATCTGATTCCTTTCCATGCGATATTAGAAACCATTTATTGCCCCATTTAACAGCAGTAGATAGAGAGTTTTTGAGATCAGATATCAATTTGACCCCACTCGAAATCATCACGTAATTTTAAGAGTGGAAATTTCTTTTAGGGTCAATGGCTATGAAACGCGATCGATTAGACTGAGCTTCGTAGCTATGTATGTGTTGGGACGCCCGCGCCTATTCGGCTATAATGGACTATTCCATTACTATGTAAAGTAATGGTGGCATCTACGTAGGAGAGTGTGCTGAGCAGCCGATCGACAAGTCAGCCGTAGACTTCCGGTGATGACCCGGAAGTACCCATTGCTCATATTACGTCTTACGACGGTTGAGACGATTAACCTTTATTCTTGTATTGGATACAAATAACCTTTGTAAATACTATTTTCACGGAATACAACAATTAACCTATTCCTGTTGTTGAGTTATTTATTCTTACTCACGACATAACAGTGGCGACGAAGATTGCCGAATACAACAGTATGCAACCTGTTGGATGAAAGACATCATCAAGTGAAGAGCGTTTTCAACTGAAACCAAGAGTCAAGTCGAAAGCTTTCCCGATCCAGATGAATCTTTCATGTAGTAATTTTTTTTTGTTCTGGAAACAATATTATGGCTATCTGAAGACATCACCACCGTTTACAGTATTTACATTATTCGGACTATTGTCTTCATTTCTGTCGCCATTTGTACGCTCCGGCCTTCTTCGGGTGCCAGGAATTTCGAATCGAAACTTTTATGATAATCATTGTGGTATATCATCCTTATTCCTTGCGTAGTAATGCCTGGATTGGAAGTCCTTAAGGACACATGGCCCAGTGGATATAGACGTTGGTTAGTTCCTGTTTATTTGATCCAAAGAGTTGTGTGTTCAATACGAGGCTACAGCAGTGGTGAACAAGTAACTTGAGGGATAGAGGGAGATAACTCATGACTGCCAACGCAAGGAATGAGGATAATATACCCCAGTGATTGTAATAAAGTGTTAGGTTCGAAATTCTTAACAACTGAAGAAGGCCGGAGTGTACAACGGCCGAAACGTCGTACAAATGACAACAAAGATGAGGACAATAGTCCGAATAATGTAAACACTGTACATACTACTTCATCTCATAAATATAGACAAAAATCACCACCCTTCTTAAGCGAAGTTTGAGAAATATCGTCTGTAATTTGGTCTGGAATGGGATGGGTTTTAAAAAGGGCTTCTTGTAGTAGACATGCCGGAAGTGAATAAATAACTTTTAACCTAGATATAGCTAAGCGTTTAGCTGAGCAAGGACTCTATAACCATACACAGTGATAGGACTGATGATTGAAGAAATAGAAGTCCTGCCAGAATTCGTTATTGGCAGCCAAAATCTGAACAATATAAAATATGCAGATGACACAGTGCTGATAGCAGACACGGAAGGGAGCTATAAAGTGAAAGAAATTAGAAAGAAAGAGCAAAATATTAACTACAAGAAAACTGAATGTATGGTGATCAGTAAACAGAGGAGTCTAAAATGCCAACTACAGATCGGGGATTCTAAAATCAGACAGGCGCAAAAATTTAAATACCTTGAAATCATTCTGACAGAGGGCAGAAAATGCGAGATCCGAAGTCACAATGACGTTAACAAGTGCGCTTTCTAGAAGCTGAATAAAGTATTGAAGTACAATAAAATTTTGTTGGAAACAAAAAGAGTGCTGGATTTTTATGTGATGCCTGTCCTTTAATATGGAAGGTAAAGGTGGAAAATTTCATAAGATAAAGGAAAGACTTGAAGCAAAAAAATCTGATTCTACAGAAGGATGGTGAGGATACCATGGACTGAACATATTAGCAGCGACGAGGTTTTGGAAAAAGATGGAAATGCAAACAAAATTGAGACTTAATATCAAGAAAAGACATCTGAAGTTTTGGGGACATGTAATGAGGAAGGAAGGCTTAGAGAATCTGATACTCACAGGACAAATAGATTGGAATGAGAGAAAGAGGTAAGAACCGCATGAAGGGCTTGAGCAAAAGGATAAAAGAGAAGTGTTTGGGAAAGGTAACAAGAAAAAAGAGTGTGAAGAGCTACAAGGGATAGGAAGATTTTGAAGGCTATGAGTGCTTATGTCCTGAAAGGACACGGCATATGGAAGATTATTGCTAATACGTGTGCTTAAATTTTGATCATTACTTTTTTTATATTAATTCTTTAACATAAATTAGGCTTGCGTTAAAACATGGAACAATATTCTGTAACAACAATAGATTTAAAGTGCATGCCCTTTGTTCAGGAATTGAATTAATATGCATATAAACAACTTACGTCATTAACAGACGAACTATTTTGACCTGGGCAGAACCAGAACACGATGTTGGCAAATTGTCGTTTCTTTTTTTTTTTCTCTGATTTTCGTATTGAATCGAAATTATTTGGATTAGCTGGAAGCGTTTAAGAGCGAAAGATGATTTCCTATTTGCGGTAAATTAACTTAAAATGAATATAAAAAAAACAAAACTAAATAAAGTCAGAAGACAAAAACAAACTAAAAAGAAATTGAGATGAGAAGAAAGAAATGAAATTTGCAAACAAAGATGAAGAAAAAAGGTTAAAATAAAATGGCGATGATATATAAGGAAAAAGAAACGATTAGGTTTTTGTACTGATGGATGAAAAATTATCTTGACATAGTAAATTGCATCTGTATTATATCATTGTCTATTCTTTTGACGGAAATGATGAACTGTTCCATAGAAATTTAAGCGGGCAGATCACTTCACATAGTCGGTGCCAGAAATAAATACACACACACACACACACACACACACACACACACACACACACAACTGTTATCTATATATCTATCGATCTATCGTTCACATCCTATCTATCTATCAGTCTATCTATCAGTCTGCCTGTTCGTCTCCATCATACACATGCTGCATGCAGTGACTGACTGATTCTACTCTAAACCTCTCTAAATAAATCAATATGGATACAAGCAAACAAAATAGCAAAACTAAACCAGCTCATCAAAAAACGCCAAAACCTGTCTGCGTCTCCTTCGCAAACATACGAGGTATCCGCACTAACTTTTACAGCGTAGAATCATTCCTTCAAACTAACTCACCTGATATGTTAGCTCTCTGTGAAACTCACCTTGACCGTTCTATTCCTTCTTTTGAGTTTTACGTTCTTGGTTACCTTCCCTTACTCAGGAAGAACTCCAATGTTCATATGCATGGGTTTGGGGTTTATGTCAGCGAACAACTCCCTCTATCTAGGGTGACCTCTCTTGAATTCATGGATCATTCTTTCATGTGCTTCCGTCTCTCACGTCTAAGCTCGGTTAGCTATTTCTTCTTTCTCTTCCGCTCACCATCTTTCTCTGACTGTTCGGGACTTGATAGCATCGCTAACAATATTGATAAGGCCATTTCTTTTCATCCATCTGCCCATATATATGTGGTTGGTGACTTTTACGCCCACCACACTAAGTGGCTGGAAAACTCTGTCACCGATCTTGCTGGTGTCCACACCATGAATTTTTCAAACACCCAATCTCTTACGCAAGTGGTGGATTTCCCCACGCGTTTCTCCAATAACCCTAATGGAAGAGACTCGCTACTAGATCTCTGCTTTACTTCCATCCCAGACTCTGGTACTGCCAAACAGCTCTGCCCTCTTGGAAACTCTGACCACGCCGTAGTTTCCGTCAACATCTCATTCCACTTAAAACACTACCCAAGAAACTCAAAACAGCAAAATATCCTACTGCTACCAAAGAGCAGATTGGGACCCGTTCCGCGACTTTCTGTGTGACGTCCCTTTGAACAACGTTAATATTGTTCTCGTTGAAGACTGTGCATCCGAGGTCTCCGCTTGGGTTAAGTCTGGCATCGATGCTTTTATCCCAGCAGGAAATTACAGCTTAAATCCCGTTAGTCCCCCTGGTTTTCGCTCGCTTGCTCGGCCGCCATTGCCCACCGGAATCACGTCTTCCGGCTCTATCGAAGATACGCGTCGGACCAAAACAGGCACCTTTTCGCCTCAGCTCGTAATAAGTGTAAAAGAAATAATTAACAAAGCAAAGGTGTTGTTTGTTGCCAGAATGAAACAACGCATAAGATCCTGTAATTTCAACACCAAAGACTACTGGCGACTCTATAAAAGCGTACTTAACAAGAGTAAAACCTTTATACGCCCCCTAATCAATGAATTTTAGGTCCTCACCTCCTCAGCGAACAAGGCAGAATGCTTTGCTCGCAGATTCTCCACTAATTCGAGACTGGATTCGTCTGGAGTATCTACATCCGACATCCCACCTAGAACTGAGGCTCAACTGAATGACGTCCATATTACCCACTCACTGATCTCTAACACTATCTCTAAACTTGACCCTCACAAAGCGAACGGAGGGGACGGAATCCCAATCATAGCCTTATAGAAATGTGCCCCTGAATTCTCCTCTGTCCTCTCTAAGCTCTACAACTTCTGCCTATCTGCTTCCTGCTTTCCTGCCTGTTGGAAGTCTTCCCATATAGTTCCGATATTTAAGAATACTGGAGAACCCTCGGACCCCGCTAATTATCGCCCTATCAGCCTCCTTCCGATCATTGGCAAAGTGTTCGAAGCCATTATCAACGCCGAGGTGTTTCAGCATTTCACAGCCCACAGGCTCCTCTCTGACAACGCCATTCTTGTCGATAGACTGGTACATATTCTTAGTGATGGTCGTTAGCATATCATTATTAGACCTGGTGTAGCGGAAACCATACTCTTTGTCAACCATACTCTTTGTCAACCATACTCTGTGTCAACCATTAATAGCCATGTTAGATTTCCATGTTATAAGACAGAATGACCCAATAATGAGTTCCCAACCTTGATGAAAGTCTGTGATGGCTGTCATGATAGATTCATGAATGTCCGAGCTTGTTTAACCAAATAAATAACTACAAAATAATAACTATAGGGAAAACACAAAATGATGGTTGAAATGGTTTGTTAATCATACATTGACAAAACTGAGTTTGGAAAAACTGCTGTACAACAACAAAAAAGGAATATTGTTTTCTTTAGTTTTTATTTTTTCTGTATTCCAAAGAGAAAAAAATACTTGTCTTACCTGACATTATTTTTTCCAATAAGAATTCTGTTGATATCCAATTCAAGAATACCAGGTTCTGTCAACATGCTGCCATAGGCTATCACAGAAGCTGCTGTTGTATTTGGTATGGAATCATGAATGTATTCATCTTCTGCTGTGTTCGTCAGGTTGCTTTGAAAACTTGACTGTGACACGGAATTCTAACATGGCTATTAATGGTCGACATTATTTCATTCAGTTGCTCAATTCAAAAGGTTAAGTATATTAAAATTGATTTTATCATTTGATGATATTGTAACGTAACAACAAACAAATGAAGGAAACATCTTTTATTTCAATTTGTTTTTATATTCAGGATCCGAGTGTAGGTTCAATCGAGCTGAGACCGTAGGGTTTTAGTCAATGTCCAAACTGTGGCACCACACATTAACACCACCTCTACAGTAGCTCAAAAGAAACTCCGCTTGAGGTTGATCAGATTTCCAAATTACATCCATTTTTATTCAAGGCAGACCAGGCTTTAACCATGCAAATTTTCACATCCTTTTCAGTGGAATTAATCTCATTTCCTATATATGTGAAAGGCTTGAGAGACTTTTTTTTATTCACCTGAGACAGTGTGTATTGAGCCTTGCTAGTTGAAGCCTATGAATTTAGTTTTAGTGGCATTGGTAATGGTGTCTGCAGAGATACGTAAGTCAACTGCATAGTCAGTATCATTGGGGCAGTAGAGCTGTGATTATTTGAATGTTGCCTCCAAGCGATATTAATTATAGTTCTCAGGATTCGAGTGTAAATTCCATCGTGCTAAGACTCTAGGTGCCATACGTTAACACCACTCCTACAGTGACTCGAAAGTATCTCCACTTGAGGTTGTCTAGTAGATCAGATTTCCAGATTACATCCATTTTATTCAAGGCAGCACAAGGTTTGGTTTTTCGAATTTTCACATATTTTTCAGTCGAATAAATTTCGCTTCCTAGATAAGTAAAAGATTCGATAGATTTTATTGATTCTCCTGTGAGAGTTAATATTGAGTGTTAATAGTTAAAACCTATGAATTCAGTTTTAGAGGCACTGACATAGAGTCTTACATCACTGGAAGCATTTTCTAGATGATGTAGGAGAACTGCGGTAGTATTAATGGTTTTAGCCATAGATAGGTAATCTGCATAATCAATATCGGTCAACTGTTTTGCAGAATATCAATTAGAGAGTCTTGATTGTTGTAAACACTCCATTTTTCATCTGCTGTGATATTTGTTTTTTTTTTTTTTAGACAAGTCATCTTCTTGTTTTTGATCAAGGAAACGCTGTAGGAAAATAGATTCATTAATTTTTTTCAGTTAATCGAGAGGCACTAAAATATCAGAACTAATTTACGTAGCCACGTCTCATATGAGATGTCCGGTGTAACTCTTCAGTGTTTCATCTCATTGTGTCCAAGTTAATTCTTACTTGGCAGAGTCATCACCAATGGCTGAAGAGTTGCAAATAATTCTTGGATACTTGATCAAATGTTTCTTTTTTCGCAGTTTATATCGGTTCAGAAAGAGGAATCGGTGAAGCAAGTTTAAATTCCAGTTGTATTCTGAGTACCGAATCGATACGCCATTTTATTTAGCAGATATCATTTTTAGTATTATATTTCCTGCTTTAGATAAAAGTTGTCTAAAAACTAGAATCTGACCCTGTGAAATGAGAACATATAACCTGATCATATTGTTGGGGATCGCCCCTTTGTACATAATAATGAGCCCGCCTGAGTGTACATATGAGCCTGCCTATAAAGAGAACCGCAGAGTTAGTTGTAAGGAGAGAAGAGTTGTAGGTTGGTGAGAGAGTTTAGCTTATTGGATCTGGAATCACAGTTGTAGTTGCTCTGAGCTCCACTCAGCTAGAATCAGTTACCCGGACGTACTATTTCCTTTCAAGACTGTATATATTTATTTATACTAATAGTATTCCTAAACCGGCATTCCAGTTTGTATATTAATTTCAATTATAAGTTACATTTTCTATTTCAATATGTGTTTTTGTTATTTATTAATTTGTGCGGTTTCTCACCCGGCATCCACAACAAATTGGCGACGAAGATTTCGAACAAGAACTCAAGTATACCCCAAGTCGGACCACAAATTGGCGAGGATCTCGAACTCACATACACAAGTCGCACAACAAATTGGCGAAAAACTCACGTACACATATACCCGTATCGTCACAACAAATTTTGCTACGAGGAATTCAAACGCAAATCGACCACAAACAATTTGGCGACACTATCGCAGATAATCTGCGGGCAGTACAACTTTTTAAAAGATATAGAATAAAATAAAAAATTAAAAAGGGAATTTAAAGAAAATTTTCCACAAACTGTTCTACGAGATGCCAAAAACCAATAGTTAAAAAACCAAAACTCTCACAGAATCAAAGCAGCAAACCATGGATGATTTTCAGAAAGGAATACTAGAAATTATAAAAATAAGCAAAGAAAGACAAAGTGAAATACAAAAGGCAAAAGAAGAGAGAAAATTACAACTACAAGAACTATTACTAAAATTAACAAGTACAGTAGTAGAAAGAAACACGGAAAAAGAGGAGACATTTCCGCAAGATGCTGTGTGGAACGCGATAGAAACGTTTAAGTACTCGATTCATGAAGACAAAAGATTTGGAGAATATTACAGGCGATATGAACATATTAACATCGACTGTTAGAACTGGAGTGAAAAGAAAAAGTTAAGCATTTTGCTCAGAAAATTAAGTACGGGCGAATACACTAAATTTGAAGATTATATTATACCAAAAAAGACGAACGACTTAACGTTCGAGAAGGCAGTGACAGGCCTCACTGAGTTATTTGGCCCAAAACTTTCTTTGTTCCACAAAAGGTGGAAATGCTTTAATCTCATGAAAAACGAAAACGAGGAGTATTCAACATTTGCAGCCATCGTCAACAAGCATTGTGACGACTTTAAATTGGCTGAGCTAACTTCAGCCAACTTTAAATGTCTCATATTTGTCCAAGGACTAGTCGCTGCTAAAGACAGCGAAATGAGAAAAAGACTGCTGAGCAAACTTCAAAATGAACCAGGTATAACGCTACAAAAACTATCAGAGGATTGCGAGAAATGCCTCAGTATTAAAAAAAAGTAATGATATCGAAGAATCAGGAGTCGCGCATATTTGTAAGGTAAAAAATAAATTTACTTTTTTCACCCTCCCCAAAAACAAGATTTTAAAGACAAAGAAAAATGATACAAAGCAACTAATGACAAAAATGATACAAAGCAAATAGTGACAGAAATCAAATAAAAACAAGCCCCGCTTCTGCATGTTACAGATGTGGTGGATTGCATTGAGTTAGAGATTGTCGGTTCAAATAAAAAATTACTTAGCATGTGAAAAGATGGTTCATAAGGCAGCTGTATACAGAAAAAAACAGCCTAGTAGGGTAAGATCTACTAGAATGTAATATGAAAATAAGGAAAAGACGAAGAAATGTGTAGAAATTAAAATATTAATTAAGAAGATCAAATTACAACTGGATTCAGGTTCAGACTTAACAACAATCAATCTACAGACGTGGCTGAAGCTGAATACGTCGACCATGCTACACACACAAAAAATAGCTAAATTTGTAACAGGAAAACGGATTAATATCGAAGGGGAAATAATCGTGAATGTGAAATTTCAGGGAGAAGCTAATTTTTTTTAAATTTCTGTGATGAAAAACACACATAACCCATTAGCTCTTGTTGTAAAAAAATAAAGAGCGTGTCGACAGAAACGACAAACTTGAAAAACGAGTTACGCAAACAAATTCCAGAGGTGTTCTCAAGCAGCTTAGGATGACGTAACAAAGTCAAAACAAAAATCAAGCAAAAGAAGAATGTGCAGCCAGTATTTATTACCGCCATAGTTACGAAAAAAGCATTCAAACCAGGTGAACAACTTTACTTCAGAATGTTAAAAAATTACATGGCACATTGGACACCTGGAGCAATTATAAACGGACTAGGAAATGCGATATACAAAATACAGGGATAAAGATCAATACATAAGAGACACATCAAATACAAAGAAAGACTGAAGAGCCAAGCTTGTCACTCTCAAAAAACGATGTTACAATGGAAGAAAATTTTGAAGCAGTTGAGAATAACAAAAACAAACGAAAAAAACTCCTCCCAAAAAAAGAAGCTAGGGAGGGGGTGTTTGTGATCGTCCCTTTGTACATAACAATGGACTCGCCCGAGTGTACATATGATCCTGCCTATAGAGAGAACGGCAGAGTTAGTTGTAAGGAGAGAAGAGTTGTAAGTTGGTGTGAGAGTTTAGTTTATTGGATCTGGAATCACAGTTGTAGTTGCTCTGAGCTCCACTCAGCTAGAATCAGTTACCCGGACATCCTATTTCCCTTCAAGACTGTATATATTTATTTATACTAATAGTATTCCTAAATTGACTAACCCGTGTTCCAGTTAGTATATTACGTTCAATATAACTTATATTTTCTATTTCAATATCTGTTTTTGTTATTTATTAATTTTTATTTTATTAATCTCACCCGAAATCCACAAAACATATATTGAAGTGCGTTGTAGTACTATGGATAAGAGTGGAGAAATCGGAGAGCCAAGTTCAAATTCCAGTTGAATTCGTTTGATTCATTTACTAGGAAATAACCTTGGGAAGAAATAATCACACACAAACTGTTATCTATCTATCTATCTATCTATCTATCTATCTATCTATCTATCTATCTCATTTAGCTCATATCTAACTCTTCCGTCTCTTCTCCCTATAGATATTGGTTAAATAACGGGACAGAATAGGTTTTATAGCCTTGTTTGGCAAC
Source organism: Ascarosepion bandense (assembly GCA_037127315.1). NCBI lineage: Eukaryota > Metazoa > Mollusca > Cephalopoda > Sepiida > Sepiidae > Ascarosepion > Ascarosepion bandense. The sequence continues at coordinate 401,003 of JBBBDQ010001259.1, read as the reverse complement.
CAGTCTACCGCAGAATTTATGAAAAACTTATCACAGAAGGTAATAGAAGCCTTCTAACCGGTCAGTCATTCTGTTTCGACACGTTTTTTCCAAGCCTGTATCACGTATGGTACTTAAACTGATTTGGGATAAAAGAACTGAACAACAGGATAGATTGAATTCTTTAACCTTGGCTGGCAACCAGTCTACCACAGAAAATAATGACAACCTATTACGGGTAAATCTTCTTCCCACTTAGTCATATTTCTTTTGAGACGTGATCGCCCAAGCGTGTATTATAGCATTTAGCTGAAAGAGTCAACAGTGATTTATGTGAGAAAGCAATTGAGAGACATGATCGTCCCGGCGTGTATCTCTGATATATGGTTGCATAATTACATACAGTTATGTGACCATTTTCATAAATGGCATATAAATTTGAAAGGACATCAAATGTTAAAAATGCATATCATTTTCTGCCATTTTCAGTTTAACGGAAAAGCATTAAATATTCACGCTCCACACACGTTTCGGAAAGAATGACGTGTTGAAATGTCACTCTTCAGAATATGTATGGCTTTTGTAAATTTCATTAATGTGTGAAAGGAAATAAGGTGTTTAAACATCATATGCTGGGAAACGAAGGATTTGGGTCCGACCCAATATATATACATTGTGTACCGCAAGTTTAAATATCAGAATTTTCGAATTTTCGAAACAGGGATATACCTCATGGGTAAAAGTCACAGTAATAAAAAAAATCACAGTTGGTCAAAAGTAAAAATAAAAAATTATAAATTATTTTTTCTTTTTCTAAGGAAGAAAAGCAATCATGAAAAAATTAAAGGCAGCCAAAATAAGTTCACAGTGGCCCCAAATAAAATTAAAACAAATTTAAAAATTCCAGCGGTCTCAACAAATGGTCGGTTGATAAAATAAATAAAATATTTAAAAATATTGCTTTTTCTTTTTTAAATTACAGTGAAATCAGGAAATAATAAAATTACGATAAATTTTAAAAAAGGTTCAAACTATTTTTTAAATGTTAATTAAAATATTAATTTTTCTTAAATTACAGTAAAATGATAGAATAATAAATTACGACAATATTTTAAAATATTTAAACAAACTAATAAACATTCAAAAATATCATTTATTAAATAAATTTACAGTAAAAGGGTTAAGTGATAAATTACGAAAAATTTAAATATTATTCAAACAAATTAAAAAAATATTGAAAACTATTTTTTAAATTTGCAATGAAATGGTTGAATTACGCAAAAATTGTAAAATATTCAAAAAAAATTTAAAAAGTAAAAAATCTATATTTAAAACAAATGTTCAGTGGTCAAATAAAGTTGGAATGATATATTTAAAAACATATTTTACAGAATTTAAAAGATTACAAAAAATACACAGTAGTCATAAGAAATGGTGAAATGATAAAACAACGTTAGCGTTATCAGGTCATGAACGTGACTATCCGTCGTATTCTCAAATTTTAGAGGCAGAAACAAATTTCGATTGCCTGGGGTATTTTTGTATGTATTTGTAATGACATTTATGAGCCATCACATCCATATTGGAAATTGGCTAAAATTCTCAGACCTGAAATATTCTTCTTGGTGACGTGTTCTTTCAGAACGTGTGCCATCCTGACACTTCTAAAATTTCTTGTCCTTTGTAGAACACAGTAAATTGTGTCTTTTCATTATATTTTTCAAAGACATCTTTTACCAGGTAGTTACACAAGTTTATTAGTTAGATGTTCACCCAGTACAAGGACGGAGAGGCATTCGAAGTAGTGGGTTATAGAGTAAGAGGAGTTTATGCATGTATGTGGTAAAGAATGCAGTTAACTCTAGAATTGAACAAGTTAAGAGTGTCGTGATAGGGGAAGTCGGTTCCGTAGAGCAGCGGTTCGGGGGTAAGAATCTGCTCGAGTGGAATTTACTTCTCACCAATGGAATACGAAGGGAATGAAAGCGATTCGCTATGATATGCGTAAGATGTCCAGTCTTAGTTGTGAAGGCATGAACTGGTGTAACCAAGAAATGCATTTCATCTGAAAAGTTTCCGTGGAAATAGTGATAGAGCAAGCGAGATGCTTGTCACGTCTGGTCTGTGTAGGGTGAAAAATATTTCGTTATCCACCAGGAAGAGGAGGCGCTTTTGAAATCTATCGAGAGTGAAAAGTGAAGAATGTGCAGCACATATATAGCAGTAGTACCCTATTTTCATCCTTTTATAAAGTTATTGGTTAGCGGGAGGAGTCAGGTATTTCCTGGAACAAGGAAGCTAACCAATGATTTTTACAGCATTCATAGCAATGAATCATATATACGAGTTTCACTTGGTGTGGCTGAATTTTAAGTCTCACTGCGGTGCAATGGATATCGGCTCGGAAAGAGAAATCAGAGTGTTGAATTTGTAGCATTCACTTACGCACAAATACCCTTGGAAAAAGTATTAATCTGTCTCTTCTCCCTCCAGCTATGGGTTAAACAACAAAACTGATTGGATTCTATAGCCTTGGTTAGTGTTATGGGGAAACACACCTATTCCTCAGATAATGGACTCTCCCTCCTATATTAATAAGAGTTAACAGGAAATTAACAGGAAATGTTTTTTAGAAGTTCTTGGGAAGTTCACAGGAAATCTTTAGAGTTCTATTGGAGTTCAGTAGAACTACTAGGCAGCTGATATAGTCAGCAGTTAGCCGAATACTAAAGAATCAGCTTTCAGTTGAAGATTACCAAGTTCCTAACATTTTGGGTGCGTTAAGTCGATTAGCACGTTTATAACCTTCAGTGCGAAAACTACTCCACAACAGTTAGCAGCCAGTCTACCGCAGGAAGTAATAGCAACGTACTGTGGGAAAATATTCTGCCCAGCCAGTCATGTCTCTTTCGATACATGATTGTCCAATCGTGTATCAACTGACTGACTGACGCTTTCAAGGCATAGGATCTTCACGAGGAAACATCCGTTCAACACGACTAGTGTTACTAGCTTATTTTTAGAAGCACTGAATGTGGCTTGTCAGAATCCTGATGAATAGAGCGAGAAGCAGAATCAGGGCCAGAGATAGGGCAGGAACAGTGCGGGTTCGTCAAGGACACTGGAACAAGGAACGCCATATTCATGATTAGGATGCTCTCTGAAAGGGCATTGCAAATGAAGAAAGACTTGTACCTGTGCTTTATTGATTATGCGAAGGCATTCGACAAAATACGACACAAAGAATTGATGGAGATGCTGGGCAATCTCGACATTTCCGGCAAAGACATAAGAATAATGAAGAATCTCTACTGGCAGCAAACGGCCTGCATACAGACAGGTAACGACCTCAGTAGATACACAAAGATAGAAAAAGGCGTAAGACAAGGATGTGTCTTTTCACCGGATTTGTTCAACCTATACAGCGAGAATATTTTGAGGACCCTAGATGACACGCCAGGATTTGTTATTGGAGGCCACAACCTGAACAACATAAGATATGCGGACGATACAGTGCTGATTGCGGACACGGAAAGGAAACTACAAGACCTCATACAGAAAGTAGCAGTGGAGAGTGACAAGAAGGGACTACAAATAAACTGAGTGCATGGTCATCAGCAAAAGATACAACCCAAAATGCCAAATACAGGTGGAGGATAACAGAATCAAACAAGTACAAGAATTTAAGTACCTAGGAAGTGTTCTAACAGGAGATGGAAAGTGCGACACGGAAATCCGAAGGCGAATTGGCATGGCAAAGGACGCGTTCCAGAAGATGAGCAAAATACTAACACACAGGAAAATCTCAATAGAAACGAAGAAAAGAGTGCTAGACTGCTACGTGATGTCAGTTCTTCAATACAGCAGTGAATGCTGGACAATATCATCGAAAATGAGGACAAAACTGGAAGCGGCCGAAATGTGGTTCTACAGAAGGATGCTACGGATATCGTGGACTGAGCATACAAGCAACGACGAGGTGTTAGAAAGAATGGCAACAAAAAGGAAATTGATGCTGAGCATCAGGAAGAGACAACTGAAGTTCCTGGGACATGCAATGAGGAAGGAGAGCCTGGAGAACCTGATACTGACTGGACAGATAGAAGGAAGGAGAGACAGAGGAAGGCAGCGGATAACATATTTGCAGGGACTGATCAGGTGGATGACGGAACGGGTGTTGCCAGGAGCAACAGGAGCAAACATACTAAGAGCCACAAGGAGTAGGGAGACGTGGAGAGCCATGATCGCTTACGTCCTGAAGGGACAGGGCACATAGAAGAAGAAGAAGAATGTGGCTAGCCAGTTTTCCCCTTCTGAGCTGTTAGAGCTAGCTCAGAGGAGAGATCAGCTATCAATCTATGGTCATCTAGGTTTTAAGAGGTGCGCCAATATAGTGACTGTCACTTTATGACAGAAGATGACCATCTTTACAGCTGCTTTTTTTCTGGCCCATCGTTCATGAGAGCGGAGAAAAATCTTTAAACCAGCCTTACCTTTTCAATTTTTTTCACAAATGTTGTGTCTGAAAGAGAAATCCTTTAGTTCAACAGGAACTGCATCAACGTGAATTTCCAAATGTCTCTTTAATTCAGAAACTGATTAACACACTTCATAGCAGACTGTACAAGAAGGCTCAATGATTGAATTCTCGTTTCGTTCAATGAAGCAAGCCTGATCAGACCCAAGGTAACTTTGAAGAGCTGCGTTTGAATGAGCAAATCTTCCATATAAACTACATACAGGATGTAAGAATATAGTGAAAGGTAATGCTTCAAGATTACCTTCGTGAAGACTGCGCTTAAACATTAGCATTTTCCACCTTGTCCGAAAATTTTTACATCCTTGTTAAAGGTCAACATTACGCCTCCAGTACCAACTGATATCCCAGGAGCTTTGAGATTGGTTTGATGCAATCTTTAAAGCGTTTCTAGGTCTATGTCTGGGACGCTTGGTTGCAGGTAGTTCAACATAAATTATACCGTTTTATCATCACTATTGATGTTCGCAAATGATCGAAAGTTGCACTTATATCAATCATTTATGTATTGTATAAAGCGGATTCGACCGAGAATTGAACGCTGAAGCTCGCCTACATTGATGACTTGGGCTTCGGTGGAATGGTGGTGAACAATTACCTCCACGGAAGAACTTTATAATTAGAAGTTAGGAAGAACTTTATAATTAGAAATTCTCTTCCGGTGATTCCATATTTAGACAGCATATGTAGTAGTCTTACATACCACACCTTGTCAAGGACCTTTGAAATGTTCATTCCGATATATTTGAGTAATCGCAGTTAGGATATCAGCAGTGGCTATAGGCACGTCGACGTTGTGTAATGGTGAGCAACTTTACCTTGCTCAAACAATTACAACTGCGTAGTGAGTTCAGCACACACTGGATGCCTCATACGATTGGCCCTGGGCTACATCTACACGGTTGAAAAATCACTATCACTTCGGAGCAGATCCACTGAAGTCTGTACTGTTTGTCGCTCGAGAAGTTTTTTTTTCTATTCAGATTATCAACAATATTCTTGTTTATTCTTGCGTGAACAATAGCAGAAAGGATTCACGGATTCCACTAAATCGTACTTTTCCTGCAAGGACATTTTATATAGCTTCCTCGGATTGATAATAATGTTCTCTCTTTTCTGTTCTAAATGTAAGAAAGTTTTATTCAGACAGCTTTTCCAAAGAACTAGCACTTTGTCGTACAGACTACCTCATGAGTGATTCCTTGTGTACATTGACCTTAATCTATTCAAGTCAAAGATCAATTGTTGATTTCAATGGAGAGGGCCTGATGAGACCTAAGGTGACTTTGAAGATCTGCCTTATCCCCGTATTCTCCACTTCTTACCATGTTCGATTCTTGCTATCTCATAATTTATTACTTATAAACACTCAAACAAAAAATATCTACCTGGAATGGCTACTTATATTTATCTCGTATAGGCGTTCGCTTCTGTCGGAAAAGGTGAAAATAATATTAGCTCCATCCTCGGTGTGTTTGGGTATCACTCTAGACTCGTTCTACAAGAGGTGGAATCATTAACCGGTCTTTGAATCGTGGCTATAAAAGACGAGTGAACATTTTTTCCCACAGTATTCACGATGAATCTATATTATACTTGTTGGGGAGCACCCCTTTTGGCACATAAGAATGGACTCGCCTGATGTATACATATAATCCTGTCTATACAGAGAACGGCAGTAGTTATAAAATGTAGTAGTTTTACCGTTGTACAGTCACTTAGTTGGTCAGTAAGTTGGTGCATAGTGAGTTTGAGTTGTTTGGATGTGTACTCATTATGCCACTGCAAGTCTGTATATATTGATTTCTACTAATATTATTTCTAGTATTCCTGAATTGATTAACCCGTGTTCCATTTTTAATTTGTTTGTTCAATATAACTTATGTTTTCTATCTCCATATCTACTTTTGTTATTCATTATTTTGTGTGGTTTCTCAACCAGAATCCACAACAATACTGACCTTGTGTCACTCTCGCTTGTGGTTTGGGCGCACTGATAAATACCCATCTTGAATGGCTATTTGTTTAAATTTAAAAAAGTAAAATGTTTTCCATTCTTTTATTTTTATTCATGAAACTTACTTTCATAAAAATGCTGATTTTTAAAAAAAAATTCAATATACATATATATATATATATATATATATATATATATATATATAACGAATCTTGCCAAAAAAGTGTGTCCCATTAAAAAACAAAGAAAGAAAATATTATGCGCGGTGTTACTTTGAAAGATTTCGCAGATGTCAGGGCCCAAATTGATATTTCAAGACATTGATTTGACCCTTATGCTCAAGGCTACTTATAGTCGATGTTTGCCCGTATAGATATGCGCTAATCTAGAAGAGAATTGTTTTTTTACACCGGAAATCGGAGGAAGATTCAATTTTCTGAGAAATATTGGCAAGTTCATGCAGGTTAATTTGCTGTGGAATGAAGAACTCTCCACGAACCTCCACACAAAACCTCTCTTTCCCCATCTCTCTCTCTCTCTCTCTCTCTCTCTCTCTCTCTCTCTTTCTCTCTCAGAGGGTGAAATAGATAAATAGTGAGGGAGATATAATATTTTTATCTCGGAGTGAAAATCTCTTGCTTTTTGTTTCTTCTTCCACAAAATATTTGTTTAAGCAATCATAGAATATCGATAATCTCTTCCGCGTCAGAGCTTTTGCATTTTTAAATAAGAATTTGTTTTATTATTAAAAAGGAGAAAAATATACTGACATGATCCGATGATTGTTATTTGAAAGGAAAGTAAAAGTGAAATTTTCTTTCCAAATTTGCACGTTGTGAGCCGAAACAAGCCAAAAAGAAAGGAATTTTGATGGGAAAAAAGATAGAATGAAATACTTACGCATGTGTGTAACACAGACACACACAAGCACAGTGCATAGATTTTAGTTATTTCATGTGTGTGTGTGAATACACACACATGAAATATGAATGAATGTAGAAAAAATGAAAACTTATCTTTGCCGACGCCTTTCTGAGGGACTTTATCAAGGCAAATGCAATGATTTTATTTTGTAACAAGTATTCATATCAGTCAGTCAGTTAAGTGCCATACGTGATACACGCTTGGGCGATCATGTCTCGAAAGAGACATCACTGACTGGGCAGAAGATTATCCTGAAGTAGGATGTCATTATTTTCTGCTTTAGACTGTTTGATAGCCAAGGATATAGAATTCAATCTGTCCTGTTGTTTAACCCATAACTAGAGGAAAGAAACGGATTAATACCTTTCCGATGGTATTTACGCGTAAATGAATGCAAGGAATTCAACTGGAATTTGAACTCAGCTCCCCGATTTCTCGTTTCGAGCCGATATTAACTACCCCACAAGGTACATTTATATACAAGAACCAAAACGTTATTACATTTTTTGAATCCTTAAGTTTAGAGGCCCTTATAAATATTCATTAGGTTAGCTGGAATGTCAGAAAATCTATGTAAGACACGATTTGACACAATTCAACGTCTAATAAACGAAAGTGAGTGAGAGATGCTTTTGGCATTTTTTATGCATATGACTATTTAAATTATTTTAGTTTGGGATATTCTACAATTTCATGAGTAATACGTATTTTACAGCAGAAAAAAGCTGCTCGTCAGACTCAAAAGATATTAACTGCTGTATCTTTTGAGCCTGACGAGTAACTTTTTTCTACTGTGAAATACGTATTTTTTTTTAATCATGTCACCCCGAGCAAGGCGGAAACGCCACTTATGTGCAGGGGCTACATAAATGTAGAAAGATTAATTAGAAAAGAGTGAGGAGTACAAACTAGTTAGAAAGGAACAATAGAAAGCTGAGAAAGCAGGTGCGATGACAGATACATAGGTGGAGAGAAAGGGAGGGTTATACAGGGGTGGGGAGAGAGCTAGAGTCCAGTGGTTTGTAGATGAGTATTGACTTTGCATTTAAATTTCTGGAGGTTGTAGCCGTCAGGGAAAGCAAGAATACGGGAGCGAGTTCCACAGGCGGGAAGTGCGAGAGAAGAAGCTGCAGGAGTAGAATTGTCGTCTGCATTTGGCTAACCTTACTGCGAATGGGTGGGACCCAGATGCCAGTCTGGTTGCACGAGTAAACACCTGTTGAGGAGGCATCAGTGACTTAAGTTCGTCTGAGCAGAAGCCATGAAAGTATTTATAGAACAGACAAAGGGAGGCCACCTTTCGACGATGGGGAAGTGGCTGCAGTCGAGCCGCCAGATCAGTACCTATCACATTACAGATTCTCCTTTGGAGCCTGTCAAGAACACTGAGGAGATCGACAGGGGCACCTGACCATAAATGGCAGTAGTACTCCATGCACGGACGGATGGTTGACTTGTATATATGCAGGATGGATTCAGGTGTAAAAAACATCCTGGATCGACATAGTGACCCAAAATTCTTAGCAGTAGATTGAAATTGTAGAATATTTAAAAAAAATTTTAAAACCAAATATATATGTATGTACTTTTATATATATATATTGCAGAGAGAATTACCAATTCTGCTTCGAGGTGAGAAGCTTTTCAGATGTAACATCTCACTCAATAATTCTCGGGCCGAACCAATAAAACAACAACTTTTATGCAAAATCCGACATTATTCATCAACATGGTCTTTTTCTAGAATGATACGCTGATTCCAACGCTTCTATAACAACTTGGTGCTTTTTTTATCAAACGAATTGACTTTGGCCTCAAAATAAGCCTCAGTCTCTGATATCACATCTTCATTGGAGCCAAATATCTTCTCTTGGAGCCTTCTGTTGTGGTCTGCAGTCAGTAGTCGCTGGAGCCAGATCTGAAGAATACGCTGGATACCGAACTTTATCGAAGTGCGATTCCTGTAGGTTTACCATCGTTGCGTTCGACTTGTGACACGGTGTGTTGTCTTGGTGAACGTTCACTTATTTTTTCTTCATTTAAGAACGTTTTGTTTTGTTGAAAATACATGTATACTTAAATAATAAACGAAAACTCAAAATCCTAGAAGCTATCTACTTCAAACGGCTTAAATCTACCTTAAATAAAATAAATTTTGATATCTCTACGAACATACTCTAATGCCTGTAATCGAACCAAGAACCACACCACCACCATTTTGTCACCGTCTGCGGCCATCCGCCACGTTAAAAATGGACTTTTCTTTTGATTTAATTCTCTTTGTTCAATTCCACTTTGTTAATAACTTTAATGTTCTATGTTCAAAATATGTTAATGTTCATTCCTTTGATAATGGTTTAGGTAAGCGAAAGCTAAGACATGATAAAAAAATCAACAATTACTGTGATTTCTTGTCGTCTTTTAACGATAGCACCATAAAGCTTATCAGATTATACGAAAGGCTCCTACACAAAATAAATAGACAAAACATACCTATATTATTCAACGAAACCTATATATATATATATATATATATATATATATATATATATATATATATATATATACTAAAATTGACCAAATACTGTGAAACAGTAACGTATATATATGGAGAGTAAGAAAGAGAGAAATGAAAAAACTTAACTCGAAATATAAAACAGAAAATAACAGGAAAATGTAAAAATTATTCAGCAGAAAGATTTTGTTAGCTTTGCCAAGGGGAAGATTTGCCAATTGACGATTTTCAAATCAAAAGTTATTAAACAAGAAATCGCAAATACTGTACTGTTGGGATTAATATATAACAAGGCGCACCTATAGGCAAATATGACTTATGGATATATTTCAAATCCTAGTTCGTATGTATACAAAATTAGCATTCTTATTTTAAATAGCCCATCACGACGTAAGTAAACACAGTGGATGAGGGGGGTAGATCATAATTATAAAATATAAGCTAACCTGATGATACTTACTTGTAAGGTTAACTCTCAAAAACGTATGTATTTAAAATCAAAGAGTATATATATATATATATATAAAATAAATTTTCAATATTCAAAAATGTTGAATGAACATTTCAACATGAAATCTCTAAGAGAGATTTCAGATCTCCTCAGCAACCGTGCATATTTTAAAATGGATATAAAACTAAGAACAAAAAGAGTGAATAGAAAAATAAAATAGAGATAAAAAAGAAGAAATAAAAAATAAAATAAAAAATGACAGTTAAGATTTGAGAAATTTACATCAGAAAAAAATCTTTCGGAAGTGAATCATGTCTAATTTTAGATTCTAACTTTTAGATAGAGTTGTACGTGAAGAAATAGAAAATTTGGTTTCGTCTAGCTTTACAAAGGAAAGGGGTAAAAAGTGGTGTTAAAAGGAGTTATATTACTGGTGTTATATTAGCTCTGTTATTTTAATTATATTGAGCTCTCCTCCTGTATCATTTTTTAATATTAAAATTTTAATATTAATTAGGGTCAGGTTTTTGGGATTTACCTTCCTATTTTTTGATTGGATTAAAGTATTTTAATAATAATAATAATAATAATAATAATAATAATATATATATATATATATATATATATATATATATATATTATAAATCTTCAGAAATAGGATCGAATGATAATTTTTGCTGGCAGACCTGCTTCATCGGCAATCCTTTGACAAAAAAGAAAAATTCGAAATTTCTTTTGAATGTGTATGTTTGCAAGTAAAGGAAAAAAAGCGTAGCTAAATGAAAAGGAGAAGGAAGAAAACGAGGAAGGGAAAAGTGGAAAGGAAAAACGTTATTTTAGATTCACAGACTTGGGGAAGAGGTGAGAAGGAAAGGACAAATTCGCCATAGTCAGCGAATTATAAAATTAAGAAACAAACAAAAAAGTGTTAGAGTGTGATTTGGGCTTTGAAGTAAACAAAACAAGTTCTGGATTTTAAAATTCAAATGCTAAGGACTGACTCATTGATTTTTTTTTTAGAAATAAACGAATTTTCTCGAATTTACAAACTTTGCTTAGCACACACAAAACTGGCGAAATTTCACACCTCGATGCGAAATGTTTGTCATCCAATGGAATGTCCAGAATAACATCTGGGAGTGAATTCGCAAACGAAATAAAAGACGGGCCAAGTTTGACCGTCGCCTGAGAGAAAAGAGACGAGCTTTATAAATACATACGCTTGACAAACGCCAAGCGATCGTTATTATTATTGTCTCTATCTTTCTCTCACACCTCTCACCTCTCACCTCCTTCCTTTTCAACATTCACCCTGAGCGATAACTTCAAAGATAATCCTACCCAACAAAAATGCTCATACATACATACATCCATATATACATACATACTTTCCTGCCTACGTACATATAAACTCAGTCTAGCAAGGACTACTACAAACTCTTGATACCCTTAACTTCTGAATACTGTTTCTCATTAAACATTAACTTCTACGAATTCATGTTATTCTTTCCTATTAATAAATTTCTATTTAAACATACAAAAGGTTTTTTTGTTCTTCAACATATTCCACACATTCTAATGTCCAACCTTCGGATGAAAGGAAATAATCCCAAGTTGTAATGAATTCAGTTATGTTTGACGCAAGTCTAATTTAATAAATATTAATCATCTCCCTACTGATACACTGATGACCCCTTACGTCCAAAGAACATGCACCCTAATTCTATCCGGAAGCAGGAATGAAAAGCGTGTCTCAAGAAGAGGAAAAGAAGGAAGAAAAAAGAAAGGCATGGGAAAAAAAGGAGAAAAGAAAATTGAGAGAGGAATTATATATATATATATATATATATATATATATATATATATATATATATTCCTATTAAAGGAAAAAGAAAACTTGTATTAGTCAAGGAGATTCTTCTTCTGTTGAACATGATCAAGCCAAATGTAAGGATTTAATTTTCAATTAATGTCATAAACGACATTCCTCAGACCTCAGTATTGGTGCTTTCGTGATTTTCTTGTGATACGCTTGGCTGGTGACAACGTCTCATCATTTTGATGGTAACAGGTTGGCAGTTTCCTGGTTGCTGCTTCCGACTGGTAGTTAGTAGCCCTAACTCTTGCGTAGCATCAAGAGCGGCTGCTCTGATCAACAGTTGAATAATACCGGGGTTTTTGTAGTGCCATGTCGCGCATGGATAGGTGTCCCTGCAAGCGCTTTTGGTGGGCAACCCCGAGGCCACACTTTGATGCAGCCCGAACCAGTTCCTATCCCAGTGCATATCGTGGATAATGACCGCTTGCATCCTCTCCTCAAGGTGTCTACCTACCAACAAATTTTAACATGATAAACGGACTCAGAAATAACCTTAAACCAGTCAAATTCGAATCACCAAAATCTCTTTACATTTTTTTTACTAACATCCGGGGCATTCGTACTAACTTTTGTAGCGTAGAAGCTTTCCTCCACAAAAAGTCCCCTGACATCCTAGCGCTCTATGAGACTAACCTCAACTTATCAATTCCCTCCTCTGACTTCTCGATCCCTGGTTATCTTCCCCTCTTAAAGAAGGATTCCACAGTCAACATGCATGGGCTGGGGCGTCTACTTTAGTAAACACTTCCCTGTAACTAGGGTGACATCCCTCGAAACCACCGCCCACCAATATGTATGTCTCCGTCTATCACTTCTCAGTTCGGTTAGCTAACTTTTCTTTCTTTACCGTTACCCCTCTTCTTCCTACTGTTCTCTTCTAGACAGCATTTCTGACAATATAGATAAGGCTACTTCCTACCACCCATTCGCTCGCATATTTGTGTTCGGATATCTTAACGTCCATCATGCTGAGTGGCTTAAAGACGCTGTTACTGATTCAGCAGGCATCCACGCCATGAACTTTGCTATTTCCCAATCCCTTATGCAAGTAGTGGGCTTCTCTACACGCTTTCCAAGCTCTCCATCTGGACACGCCTCTCTACTAGATATATGCTTTACCTCTGCACCTAACTCCAGCCAGGTCTCGGAGCTTTGACCACTCGGCAACTCTGACTATGCTGTTGTCTCTCTTAATACTTCTCTCCAATCTCACTCCCACCAGGAGCCTCCTACTTATAGAACCTCCTACTGCTACCTACTGGAACGCCTTTCGCGATTTCCTTTGCGACGTCTCTAGAGGGAAAGTGTTCGATCTCCCAGTTGATGACAGTGCCTCTGGGATTTCGTCCTGTGTGAAAGCTGGCATTGATGCTTTCATATCTACCAGGAAGATAACCTCATTCCTCCCCTTGGTTATCTCCTGCTTGTTCGGTCGCCATTGCCCACAGGAATCACTACTTTCAACTATTTCGGAGACAGTCATCAGACCACAACAGACGCCTATTCACGTCTACTCGAAATGAGTGCAAGAGAATCCTGAATGACGCCAAGCGGTTGTTTGCTGAGAGAAGACTATTGGCGATTATGCAAATGGGTGCTGAACAATAATAAATCCTCTATCCCTCCTTTAATCAATGAATTTGAGGTCCTCACATCATCAGCGGACAAGGCTGAATGCTTTGCTCGCAGATTCTCATCCAACTCCACGTTTGACTTATCTGGAGTACACTCACCCGACTTCCCTATTAGAACTGATGCTAAACTGTACGATATATACATTACCCCAACAGTAGAATCCCATGTAATATCAAAACTTGACCCCCACAAGGCGAGCAGTGGTGATGGAATCCCGGTGATTGTCCTTAAGAAATGTGCCACAGAACTCTCCTCTGTCCTTGCTAAACTCTAGAACTACTGCCTCTCTGTTTTCCTGCATGCTGGAAGTCCTCTTCTGTCGTTCCTGTATTTAAGAGCTCTGGTGAACCCTCGGACCCATCCAACTATTGCCTTATCAGCTTTCTACTAATTTTCGGGAAGGTGTTTGTGGCCATTATTAATGCTGAAATAGTTCAGTAGCTTACTGCCCATAAACACTTCTCCGACAGGCACTATGGCTTCCGCTTTGCCAGGTCCACGGCCGACATGTTAACAACCATTATGGAGTACATGTTTCAGGCCCTCTAGGATCCGGTGAGGATCGTGCTGTTGCTCTGGATATCTCTAAGGCTTTTGACAGTGTTTGGCACGCTGACCTTCTATGCAAGCTACGGGGCTATGCTATTACCGGACGATTGCATGATCCGATCCAATCTTTCCTACATAACCGCATAATGAAGGTCGTCCTGACTGGGTATGCCTCCACACCCTACTGTACAAACGCTGGTGTCCCTCAGAGCTCTATCCTAGGCCCGACGCTCTTCCTTATTTACATAAATGACCTCCCAGACGAAATCAAGACAAAACACCCCCTGTTAAATGGGAAATCCTTACAAAGGCCTTAACTTGTAACTCCCTCCGTGAACCTTGCTACCTCTGTCTTAACGAAAAATTTGAAATTATCAAATTTAGGGACAAGGTTAAACTGTTAAACCATAGAAATGATCTCACTGTTCATTGTAAACATAGTTCAGCATTTACATTAAAATCCGGTTTGTAATATAAAGAAATTAAGGAAAATCTCTTTAACTGACTTTTTGATGAACGGTTTTGTTCGAGTTGGACGTTCCAGTTGATCCTTGCTGGATATCTCGTTCGCCATGTATTATCATATTGATATTTGCCCGACGTTGGTCGGCAGGTTGTATGGTTGTGGGGTGTTCTGCCCGTCATTGGTTGTCGCGGGACCGGGGACCTGTAAAATGTTCGGAAACAGTGTCAGACTTGGGCCTTGAGAATCATGGTTATTATGTGTTGGTGCTATGGGGAAACGTGTTAGACATTCGCCAGATGATAAGTGCTGGTTTGGGGTCATGGCTGTATAGGTTGGCGGTCAGTGTTGGGTTGGGTGCTTGCCGGGTGTTAGTGTGTTGATATGTGCCGGATTGAATACCTAGGGTAAATTCGTTGGAGCTTCCGGATCAGATGAAGATAGCCATCAAATAAAGGCAAATAAATGTCTAAGTATGAGTGTATGTATGTGTATAGGTGTACATCTATTTTTGTACTAATTGACATATTGGTATTTTTTTACTTGCTGATGTGTATGTGTATGTATGCATATATTTGCATGTGTATAACTTATATGAATGTCTGTATGCTTATATATATATATATATATATATATATATGGTTGTGTGTGTATATATATTCATATTTGTATGTATATATGTTCAGATATCCATGTATGCGTGTCTATATATGTGTATGTTTCGATCGGGTTTCAATCCTGGGTTAAAAGCAATCGGAGTCTAACCGTACTGATGAGCTGTGATACAGCGAAACAGATCTGTCTGCGGATGACGATAGATAGATAGATAGATAGATAGATAGATAGATAGATAGATAGATATGGGGTGTTTTAAACCGTAATCGTTCCAAAAATCGACAATATTTATTTCCATTTATATGTATATGTATATGTATATATTCTTATCTATACACTTTTTATATGCACGTATAGTATTTTCATGTATGTTGTTATATTTTATATTTTGCATATGTAGATATGTGGAGTTTTTGGTCGTGTACGTTTTTGTTTTTAGCTTGTGTATTTGCGTGAGTATATATCTAATTATGTTTATGAGTTCATGCACTGAAATATGATTGTGTCTACCATGACCTCATTCATTCAAGGCTAGTTATCTTTCGAATTCGCACTTACATGTATCCAATATTGTAGCGGTTCCACTCAGTTTCCAAATCTAGCTTTAAAATTTAACAGACAAAGTCGATAAAAACAAAATTTTTAAATTTGTGTATGCATATATGCGTGCGTATATTAATCTGTATATGTGTCTGTTTGCCAGTGCATGTGTGTATACTTGTTTGTTTGTCCATGTGTGAATGTTTGTAGGTTTATATGTGTGCGTTTATTCTTTTCTTCGTTTAATATATGAATGACTTTCAAAATCTAATAATTTCTTAAATTTAGAATTATAATTCGCAATAAAAATAAAATGAATTTAATACAATTTAATCAAATAATGATATTAATGCCCAAAAAAATTGTTTTTGTGTCTGCTCTTATATTCTTCAAATTAGAAGTTACTTTATTCTGATTGGTCCACACTGTCTATGCAACAATGCCTACCTGATTAAGGAGTGTTTGCTTGTTTATAACCTTTTAAAACCATTCAACTTGAAATAAACCTCATCACTTGATAAGACACAAGAAGTGTCGAAAAAAAATAGCTACATTTGTTGTGATGTTATAACATATTCATGTAATAATTTTTGAATATATATATATATATATATATATATATATATTGCATATATTTATTAAAATCTGAGAAGATGAATAGAACAGGTTGGAAAAGTGTCTATAACCTAACATGTTTCACTTTATCAAGCTTCTTTAGAGATTTGTTAATAGAACAATCATATCTATCTATCTATCTATCTATCTATCTATCTATCTATCTATCTATATATATATATATATATATATATGTCACTAATGAATTAGAGCACTCTGGCTATTGGGCGCGTATAATCATAATATACATGCTAAAAAGTCTGGCTTCTTATACCGTGCGCCTATGGCCCAGAGGTAGAATCGCTGACTGACGCCACTTCGGTCGGGTTTCAATCCTGGGCTAAAAGCAATCGGAGTCTAACCGTACTGATGAGCTGTGATACAGCAAAACAGATCTATCTGCGCATGACGATAGATAGATAGATAGATAGATAGATAGATAGATAGATAGATAGATATGGGGTGTTTTAAACCGTAATCGTTCCAAAAGTCGACAATATTTATTAACTTTTATCTAATAATAAATATCACTAAATCAAAGTTCAATTCAGTTCAATTAATTGTGGAAAATATTACTTCGTAAGTGACCGCCTTTTGGCCAAGTATTCCCGCGCTGTTTGGAATAAATCTCCATAACTTTGTCCAACAAATTCGTAGAGAAAATTTTACCCGCTGTCCATAGCAATCCATAGGCTTTATTTCCTATACCAAATGAATTTTGCAGGGTTACCAGTGTAAATCACTCCTCATAATACGATGTAATGACGTTCGAGGAATACTTTACTGCAAAGAGCCTCGTCAAATTAACATTCCCTGCTCTTCTAATGTAATGTTCAATACACGTCTAATTTTTTCTCCTGTGCGAGCTGAACGTGCTCTCTCCGATTTCGGCAAGTCATGTACAGAACCTGTTTGTTGAAAATATCTTATCAAGCGGCAAATCATTGATTCAGTGAACCGATTTATTACGTTGAATTCACGCTGGCATTCCAGTCAACACAAATGAATGCTGATTTTCAAAATAAAGCTGCATAATTACAAATAAAGTAGAGTTGTGCCCTCATGCATAATAAAATCCAAGACCATCGACTTTCTAGACCTATTTTCTTAAATAGTTTTACCCCAGTCAAGGCAATAATGTCACTAAGACGCAAGGAGTTACTAACAATAAAAGAATATTAATAGAAGAAAAGTGTTTTTAAGGAGAGAAAACAATAAAAGAACAGGAAATATAGATTCAAAAGAGGACGATTGAAGTTGCAATTAAAGTTTTGTAGATTGAATTTAACTGCAAAGAAAGCAACCGAAAAAGAGTTTCATAAAGGGGACGCACCCGAGAAGAGACTGCTAGGATAAAACCAACAGTTACGTCTAGGAATTTCAATTTTAAAATGTTGAGACGTAACAGCCAATCAGGTATTTCGCTCTTCGTGATGCTGTATGCTTACTGTGCCCGCATCATGGAGTTTGATCCTAATTGAACGTTGTATATTGACACGATCCTTACTGAAACATCGACATGGATCACATCATTACTGTGCACTCTATGTAGGTTCGTTCCTTATGCTATCTATAAGTTTGATTTTTTTATCCCTACTTAACTCTCTGGATGTACGTTGTGGTGCAGTGGATATCGGCTCGGAACAATGAATCAGGTAAGCCTAGTTCGAATTCCAGTTGAATTCATTGCATTCACTTACGCGCAAATACCCTTGCGAAAGTTATTAATCCGTTTCTTCCTTCCAATTTTGGGTTAAATAAAAGAATAGATTGGGTTCTATAGCCTTGGCTGGCAACCAGTCTACCGCAGAATGTAACTGCAACCGACTGCGGGATAATTATCTGTCCAATAGACTAAACTATTGCCCGGTTCACACTCCACCCACGTCTATTGAACAGGTGAAGAGGCTCATCCCTTGTTTCCTGTTTAGGATGCGGTTTCCGGTTTTCTCTTTTTCAATCTTTTCACTCCTATGTAGCCCCCTGCACATCAGTAGCGTTACCGCCTTGCTCGGGGTGATATGATTAAAAAAAAAGTCAGTCATGTCGCAAAAGAGACATGATCGCCCAAGTGTGTATCACGTATGGCACTTAAATGACTGACCAAACTCTATACGTGTGTTTGATCCTTACTGGGGGCCTTTGCACAATGTACAGAAGAAGAAGAATTACCAGAAAGATATGAAGAAAAACTACAGAATAGTTACATGACGTTGGTTGAATTGAGACTGATGGCTAGATGATAGGTCAATACCGACAGTATTGCAGATTCTTCTTTAGATATTATCAAGAATCTCTAAACACATAACAGAGCATCAGATCAGATGTGGCGGCAATATTCAATGATGGGCGAATGGCCGACTTAGAAATGTGTGGAATAGGAAATTGACAGATATTACCTTTTTCTCACTGTAGACCAAGCAATTGATTACATAAATATGTCTACCTTATGTAAATGTAAAATATTAACCCGAGAAGATTTAATAAGACCCTCTACTGGAATTTATATATATATATATATATATATATATATATGCTATCGCCCGTGGGGATTTTCATATCGAAATGGTCATTCAACATCATTGAATTAATCTTTTTTTAATTTATATATATATATATATATATATATATATATATATATATATATAAAGTGCATCGAGGCAGCAGATAATTTTCTAAACCTATATTATTCAATATAACAGACAATGAATATCTATTATGTTTAATCAGGAGCCGTTCTAAACATCGCATTTTGGCTTTCATTTCAGGAGAAAATAAAAACAAAAATTGTCCACAATTTGGATATTTTTATTATGCTTGTTCTAAGCTTTGAAACACATGAGCCATCTTCAGAGGAAAAATGTTCTTTAATTGAACTACGATCAGAAAGGTGACAGATAACTCTATATCTTTGGATGTACAAAACTTATTCACTAATGTTCCCGTCAATTTCATCATTATCCGTCATGGTGGAGGTAAGTTAAGGACCCGGTAACCTCTCTAAAGATAGCTCGTGTGAGCCGAAAGCTTAATAAAAAATATCCAAATGTTAGACAATTGTTTTATTATTTTCACCTGGAATTAAAGCAAAAATACGATGTTTAGAACTGTTCATGATTAAACATAATAGACATTCATATCTAACAATATATATCGAGTTTCGATACTGGCCAGAAGCAAGTGTATGTGTCTAGCAATACTGATGAGCTGTGATACAGCCACACAGGCTTGTATATGGATGACTAATATATAAATTATAGTTTAGAATATTTATAAATTATTATATTATTAGAGTGCATTTTGTTTCGACATTGAAATGACAATGTCTCATCAGGTGGTGTGGAAAGGAATGTGAAGTCTCTTTTATATGTACACTTTGTAATGGCTAATAATTTGTACATGTTCTAAACTATAATTTATAATAGATATTCACAGCTCCATGTTGTATATCGAGCACTGTTTTAAATTAATGCTTTGAACGTTGTAACTTTTTCTTCGTTTCTTATTCACTCAGATATATATATATATATATATATATAGAGAGAGAGAGAGAGAGAGAGAGGGGACATGAAGAAGTATATTGATCCTAAGATTATCTAGGACTAGTCATATTTTCTTTGACCCTATATATCTAATACAGACAATTATTATCCGTTGGTGCCCAGGGCTATCAAATAAGCAACATTTCCGAACGAAAAGCACCGGAAATATGACACAGATCAGGCAGCAAATGTTGGCCATTACATTTGTCTTTTCCTACACGATTATCTGCCAGTGGCAACCGAATACGCCTATCAAGAAACCCGAAACAACCTTCCTGTCAGTTCGAACCTTCGCTGCGGGAGGCTCAATCAATACCATAAATGAAGCTGGAGGTGATAAAGTGCAAAAAATATTGAAATGTTGGACAGTTTTTGACTTAATTTTCACCAGAAATTAAAGCCAAAATACTATGTTTAGAACGATCATGATTAAACATGATTAAACATAAAAATGTCGAGATCAGACTCTTTGGACGTTGATACGAAATACTAAAAAGCAATAGTTGTTTCCAGTTAAAGCGAAACCGTAGACTGAAAGAAATATGAATGGATGTAAGTCAAATTTTGATTTCCTGGTATCGATATCAAATAAGTTTTTTTCGTCGTAAACTGAATTTTGAAGGCTAAATAAGTCATCTGGGTAAATGATATCATGTCTGAAACTAAAAATTACAATTATACCTACTTAGAGCCAAACCGAAAGCAAAACCTAAAATAAAAGTGCTGAAAAAAATACAGAGATACTGGCAGATAAACAGATACACACACAAACATCTTGCCGTTTTTATATATATATATATAT
>JBBBDQ010001259.1:342500-377500 GCA_037127315.1 Ascarosepion bandense | reverse complement strand
TAACATATTGACAATATTATGCTTAATAAGTAAAAATCATTTACCGCATGTTTTATGGTCTTTATTTAAAAAATATCTAAAAAAAAAAAAATAAATTTATGTATGTCTTCACCATCTTCAAACAAAGTGTGCCAGAGCAATAGAAAATTTTTACGAGAGTGTAATATCAAGCGAAATGAAATGCCGCTAACTCTATCCTATTAGCTTTTAGCCACCTCTTATTGTTTCTTCCAGGTTCGGGGATTTGCTGAAAAGTTCATAGTCTTACTATGAATGATAGATACTAAAATGTAAAATCTTGTAAGCATTAATTTTAACTCTTCTTATTAATAACTTGTTTTTCCCATGTACGAGAATTAGCTGAAATGTTCAGAATCTTATTATGAAGGCTAAACTCCAGGACTGTGGAATCCTTCATGCACTAATTTCAACTCTTCTTATTAAAAATCTGCTGCTATGAAAGTGGGCTCCCTGTGCAGGGCCCGGAAATTTTTCCCACCTGAAACTATTCTGCACATATACAAATCTACCATCCGCCCGTGTATTGAATATTGCTGCCATATCTGGTCGGGTGCCCCTGCTGCTCTCCTTGGGCTTCTTGACAAAATACAAAGGAGGATCTGTAACGTGGTTGATACTGACTTGGCAGACCGGCTGCAGCCGCTCTCACACCGGCGTGATGTAGCTTCCCTGTGCCTCTTCTACAAGTACTTTCATGGCTTCTGCTCCGATGAGCTTAGATCACTGGTGCCGCCTAAGCACGAATTTACACGAGATACTAGATTAGCAACTAGGTCCCACCCTTTTACAGTTAAACAAATAAGATGTAACTGTAAATTCTACTCCAACAGCTTCTTTTCTCGCGCTTCCCGCCTGTGGAACTCCCTTCCACAAGTCTGCTTTCCCGACAGTTACAATCTCCAGGTGTTTAAATGTAGGGTCAATAGACACCTCCTATCACACTAACTCCCAACTATTCTCACAACACTCTCATCTACCCAACCCTCATTCTCGGTATCCTCACCCGCCTATCACCCACCCTCTGTTATTTCCTATATTTAATCAGCCTTTCTCCACTCTACGTAGCCCCCTGCGCAGTAGTGGCAGTGACATGCCTTGCTCGGGGTGAAACGCTTATAAAAAAAAAATAAAAAAATAAAAAATTAATTTTGTCTTTCCATTTAAACTGATGTCTGATTAATTGTATGCTAGTGTATTTTTACCTGTTACAATTGTATACATATTTATCGCAAATTATTGAATTACTTTTTATGAAAAATATTTTAGAATATCGATTGACTTTATTAAAAATATATGATATTACGATTTACATTATCAAAAATAATTAAAAAATAAAAAACAGCTTCATTTTATTTAGCATTGTTTATATACTATATGAAAATACTCAAAAACAAGTGCGCTTTATTGATTTATCTTTTAAATGTCAATTTAAAAAATAATTTTCTTTACGATTTATTTTATTAAAGACAATTAAAAAAACGGTTCATATTTTACATAATGCCCTTTCAAATGTTTGATTCGAAGAAAAATATTCACCAATTAAGCTTTTAATCTTCAATATTTTACCTTTATTCCGTTATAAAAAAAAGTCACGTTTTTCTTCTAGTGTTGAGAAGTCACGGTGTTGAGTTTTCCCGGAGCTCAGTCGGCGGTTTTGAGTTCTTCTACATTCGATATTTTAACAAAGTATCCAGTTAAATCAGCCGGTGGCGGAAATTCCAGAAAGCAATTGGAATTTATTGAATAAGGTCGCGTAATACTCCATCCGAATAATATTACACATAATTTTTACTCACAAGGAAATCTATTTGAAATTGGATTTCACAAGCTTATTGCTGGGGATTTCCCTGTCAACGTACCTTTAATTAAAATTTGTAAAGAATTTTATTATGAAGAAAAAACAAGACCTTAAAATTAGTGATAAAAATCTGCAATCTTGGAACAAGGAAACCATTAAAAGGATGATGGAATTATGAAGTATGAAAAACGGAGATAGATAGATAGATAGATAGATAGATAGATAGATAGATAGATAGACAGTTAAATCGAAAAAATAGTTGGAATATAAGAGGATTGAGATAGATAGATAGATAGATAGATAGATAGATAGATAGATAGATAGATAGATAGATAGATCTAAAAATAGGCAGATAGGCGTGTATGTGTGTGCTCGCGTGTGTTCCTGTATAATATCGTTTTATGGTATGCTATATTTATGGATTAAAATGCTCAATATCATGGATAGAGCATATGAGGTCAATAGACAATATTCGACAGTCTGTTTCACGCTTTATGATTGCGTTTTGCATGAAATAAAGTTTTATTTTTGGATGTTGACAACAATGTCAACTGTTTTTTCAACGTCTACCATTCCTCCATAGTGCTCAATCAAGATGTGAGAGCGTAAAAATACATTATAATACACAGACACACAGACACACACAGACACACACACATATCTATGAGAATGTATGTTTTGTAATCCGACAGATTTGTATCACACAAAACTTTTTTTTTAGTCAATACTCTTATTTGAGTATGCACTTAGTTTATTTATTAATAACATTTCTTCAGTCGTAAGGCCACTCGACGAAAATCAATAAATCACAGGGCCTACTGAAAAACTAGTATCCACTAAAATAATCTTTAAAGTAATAAAAAATCTGTCGGATTATTAAAAAAAAAGTCCTTTCCAAAATTCTTTGTGAAAAACTTCGTGAGATCTATTATAAAAGAATTTCGCTTGAAAGCCCTAAACTTAGTTTGGCCGATTTGACTGATCTTCGTGGCTAAGTTGATTAAGGAGTGCCTGGCTTAGCGGTAGCTCCATGTACTCTCAGGAATGCAGTTTCAATTCCAATCGGTAGCGCACATTTAACTTTAACTAGCAGTATAGCCTGGCGTTGCTTGGGTGTAATGAAAGCTTTAAAACTAATCCATGGTCCTGGAGCTCAGACTCTTTGGACGAAAGACTAAAAAGCTATAATTGTTTCCAGTTAAAGCGAAACCGCACAATGAAAGAAAACTGAATGGATGTAAGTGAAATTTTAATTTCCTGGTATCGATATCAAATAAGTTTTTATCGTTGTAAACTGAATTTTAAAGGCTAAATAAGTCCTCTGAGTAAATGATATCATGGCTGAGACTAAAAACTACAATTATACCTACTTAGAGCTAAACCGAAGCAAAAACTAAAATAAAAGGGCTGAAAAAATACAGACATACAGAAAGATAAACAGACACACACACAAACATCTTTTCTGCAGTATTGTAAGAATTGCAACCTTGAAAATTTTGAATATCGTTTCTTATGTCTTTGTCAATGAGAGTATCAAATTTGATTAAAAACGGTTCACTCCTTCTATAACCCGATTTTTAGATTTTCGATATTTATCGGGGGTACCTCGACACAAAACATAGCTAAGAACACTCGCAGACGCTTATAGTACAACTGGCTAAATTTTCAGGAAAATCGCTTCAAACAAATTTCCATATACAAATAAGTTTATGTTTATATATATATATATATTTATATATATATATATATATATATATATATATATATATATACAAAATTGATTAAACTCCGATATATTTTTAAGGAAATTCCTATTTGAGTAAATGCTCATGTTTTTGTTTGTTTTTTTGCTTTTTAATTTTTTAATTAAACAATATATTTATTTTTATCTATTGGCCTGAATATTCGATAAATCTTGTTATAAACACACACATTTTCTTGTTTTTTGTTATTCTCATGTCTGCTACGTTTACGTATCCTAATATAAACAAAGACAATTTATTTACGAAACTTTATGAAAAATCAGGAAAGTTACCGTCTAATACCTGTCAGTTCACCTAAGGAAAGCAGGTTCGAATCCTGCCGGACGGCGCATATTTTCTACACAATTTCTTAATTATTCAGATTGGTAGATATAAATAGATAACATCTATTTAAATATGAGTATCCATTAACAATAATTTTTAAACAAATAAATTAAAAATATATATGTATGTACATATATTATACAATCAGTCCGGTAGACGAAAATAAATTAATGTACTTTTTAATAAATAAACGGAACGTCTACATCCCCTTCTTTAAAAATTTCTTTGTTTACTGTTGTGGATCTTTGTCGCGAATTTGTTGTGGAGTTGTTGTGGCGAAACTTGGCTGCAAAATTGTAGTGACCAGTCTGGCCGAAAGTGAGACACGGAAAACAGAAGGTAGTTTTAAAACAGTGTATCAGTATAACAAGAACATATATATAATGTAGTGTTAATAATAAGTAAATAGAACTAAGTAAATCCGAACGGTACAGTTACGCTGCTTATTGCCTGAATCGTAGCTGGATTTAAATTTTATAATAAGTAAATAGAACTAAGTAAATCCGAATTGTACAGTTACGCTGCTTATTGCCTGAATCGTAGCTGGCTTTAAGTTCGTATTAGCTGTTGTCAACTGCCGTACTTAACTGCCCCCGGAAGTCACGCAGGTAATTATACAAAGTAAGACGAAAAGTCCATTCCTCGTAGAAGGGCACCATAACAGATACGAAACTGAGAAGAGATGTTTTAAAGACACTATACATCTTTGTTTAGTCGCCCATGCCCTCTGTAGTCTTAAAGTCAAAGCACGTCAGATCGAATCTCTAGGAACTTAGGTTCGAAACTTACCTGAAAGCACATATTTTGCTCTAATACAGTTTTTCGGATATTCAGTCTAATGTTGCGGTGAAGTGGTTATAGGCTTGGAACGAGAAATCGTAGAGCCGAGTTTGAATTCCAGTTGAATTCGTTGCATTCACTTATTCGCATATATGCTAGGGAAATATATTACTCCGTCTCTTCCATACAACTATGAGTTAAATAACTGGACCGAGAAGTTGGAGAGCCGAGTTCAAATTACAGTTGAATTCATTGCGTATAAAGCTTTCGAAATGCATCTCTTCCATTCAATTATAGGTTAAATAACAGGACAGATTGGGTTCTATAGCTTTGATTTACAACCAGTCTACCGCAGAAAATAATCATGCGAAAATTTTTTCATTTCGCTTTCGAGGCATGATCGCCAAAGCGTGTATCACCTATGGCATTTAACTGATTTACTGTTTAATAAAGAAACTGTGCAACCACTTAAATACGAGTACACACTAATAATAATTTTTTAATAATATATATATGTGTGTGTGTGTGTGTGTGTGTGTGTGTGTGTGTGTGTGTGTGTGTGTGTGTAAGGCAGACAGACTGAGGCAATTTAGACACTTTCCTATATATATATATATATATATATATATATATATATATACAGAGAGAGAGAGAGAAAGAAAGAGAGAGAGAGTCTGGGGTAAATGGATATAATGAGAGAAAGATAGTTATCTACATAGATAAGACAGAATTGAGATAGATAGATAGATAGATAGATAGATAGATAGATAGATAGATAGATAGATGCATTGTCACTGGCATGTCACGATTTCTAACAGAAAATTAGGCTTACTCAATACCCTAGCAGTTCGTAGGAGACAAAAAGATATTACGCGTCATTCTTGACAGGAACCAATAGGATAAAGATTTCAAATAGACGAGTCAGAATATTGAATAAAGTCAGAAAAACGAAGGAAAGAAAAACGTGTGTCAGATCAACAGACAAGTGAAAATTGACTCGCGCATGCGCAGAAGACAAAAATAGCAGCCGACAACGGACGCCGCAGTCTCTCCATTGATGGTCCAAATCTTCTGGAGCTTCACTGAAAAGGACGGAAGCCAGTGAGCTGGTTGGACACAGAATCCGTATGTTTCTCAACGATTGAGACCGGATGCACAGAGAGATAGAGAGTTTTAACATTCCCTGAATAGTCGACTTCTATAAATTGCAACGGTTTCTCATTAATGAGATAAAAGTAAGGAAAAGATATTTAGGCCGACCGATTTAAGAATGAAAGACAAGATTCGGAATATATACGCTAGAACACGCCACATACATCCATGATTCACCATCAACTATTTTTATAATTTCTTTTTCACTATATATATATATATATTGTGTATTTGGATATCAATCTCTCTTTCATGCAAGTTTCATTAAAAATGACAGACATGTTATGTGATCTTATGTTTTTTTTCAGAACTCAAATTATACAGAAAATGGCCAAATGTTATATTTTCTCCGAGCAATTTATGCTATACTTTAGCCATTACCAATATTGAATTTCATTTTACATTTAATTATGATTATTTTACGATAAATTTTATTGCGAAAATGTGTGCTATCCAGCAGGATTCGAACCTGCGACCCCTATTTACATAGGGGATGCTACCATTTGATCTGGTACTGTCTTAACCACTCGACCATGAATAGCCTCTTGATCAGATGAGGTTTTTATCATGCTTATATAACACAATTTTCCCCTATGTAAATAGGGGTCGCAAGTTCGAATCCTGCTATATAAATATAAAATACTGTTTAATTAAAAACAGAATATCTACTTAAATAAAATTTATCGTAAAATAATCAGGCCGGTAGATATAAATATAAACTACTGTTTAATTAAAAACAGAATATCTACTTAAATACGAGTATCGGTAAAAATAATGTTCAAAACAATTCATTACAAATTGTCGGTTGCCTATAACCAAGTTTCGTTAAAATTCGTTAATTTCCGTAATATATATATATATATATATATATATATATATATATATATATATATATATATATATGTGTGTAATTTTATTTATTTTTTTGCATTCTTGCAATTGATATCTTTTCTCCAGAGAGGATGCTTAAAAATCATCTGAATGAACTATGACTGATGGCTTTTATCTAATTTATTAGCCATTATCTAGGATTTTATTTACTGAAAGTATAGATGATTTAGCATTAACGGCATAAAGGGGACAAATTTTCTCAAAATCTACCCTCGCCTGGAATGAAAGGACATGAGCGACTGTTCGCAAAAAACGAAAAATAACTCTTGGGGCGTGGAATGTCAGAACCATGTGGACAGCTGGAAAACGTGAAGCAAGGGATGATTAGATAAAACATAAACATTTTAGGCATATGCGAAACAAGATAGGCACGCAATGAAGTGACGAGCACAGAATTATATACGCAGAAGGTGAAAATAGTGAAAAATGAGCCGGCATTATACTGGATAAAGACACAGGAAAATGCGTTATGAAATACTGTCAGATATCTGAAAGAATACTAGTAGTTAAACTGAAAGAAAAGACAGTCAATATATCGGTAATAGGGGTATATGCACGGACTGCACAAAGTACAGAAGAAGAAATCGAGTCCTTGTACTCCATGCTTGATTATGCCAAGGCACAATGCAAATCACAAAATATCAGAATCATCATGGGAGATCTCAATGCTAATGTCGGCCAAGGGAGAGAAATTGGAACGGTCTACAATTTCGGACTAGGACACCGCAATGATCGTGGTGAGAAATGGTGTACAGCAAATGACTAGATAATAACTAACACTTGGTTTTATGTGCACCCAAAAAGACTATGGATATGGAGGAGCCCAGGAGGAGAAATTAAGAACCAAACGATTTTGCTACTATCAACAAGATATTCAGAAAAACAGTCAAAGCCTATCCAGGTACTGACTGCGGAAGTGACCACATACCAGTTATATGCGAACTAAGGATAAAACTAAGGGGATTAAAGAAAATTAACACAGTCCTAAGACTGCAGTACAATAGACTCGTGGATGATCCTAAATTGCAGACAATGTATATGGACAGTATGAAAACGAAATACGAAGGACAAAAGAAAGCTCAAAATGGGACGCACTAAAAGTGATTTCAGTAACATCAGCGAACGACATCATCCAAAAGGAAAAAGCTCGTCGAAAGAAAAATGAGTGGATCACTGAAGAGATTCCTGATCTGATGGAACGGAATACAAGAAAATACACAAGGAAATAACGAGAGAATTCAGACAGGCTAAAGAAAGATGGCTCAACAACAAACGAAGTAGAGAGACTGAGTAAGACAAATAATAGTGATATGCATAAAAAAGGGAGCTAACAAGACAAAAGACCTGCTAAACAACATATGTATAAAAGCAAAGGACGGTACACTCATACGAGAAAAGAAAACATACTTCAGAGATAGAATGAGTATATTGCTGGCCTCTTCCACGACAAGAGAGAGCAACTAACCATACACAAAAATACGGATGGATCAGAAATATTAAAAACAAGTGGAATAGGCAGTGAGCAAATTGAATAGAAATAAAGAAGCAGTGTAATATAGCAATCTGGCCCCACCCGAGGAAGGCTGATGCAAGCGAGGGTGTTTCCGGTCGTTGAAAGGAACGGATGTCGTTTGACCTTGTTTCCGGCAGCAGCGGAAATAACTACAGAGGCAAACAGAACAGGTGTCTCTGAGAATTACGTGGGCGTGCGTGGGCGAGGCAAAACCGGAAGAAAAAGTCCCGGTTCTGGAAGATTATAAAAAGACCTCGGCACACGGATTCGCCAGTAGAGGAGCAACAGAGATCGGCCGGTGAAGAGAGACACAACAGATAAGACTACACTCTCGTCAACCCATTAGAAGCGCGCTCTCTCAATTCTCTGTTCCCTATTCTACACGGTTCATCGTCATTAATAAAAATATAACTTTATATTTTTATATATATGCGTGTTTGTTGTTTGTCGATATATAACAGCAGGACCAGATATGATTGTAATAGAGATGTTGGTGCCCTTAGAAGATTTTGGCAACAACAGGCTCACAGAAATAATAAACGAAATCTACAACAGCGACATAAGCAGATCAATTTTCATAGCACTACCTAAGAAATCAGGTGCAAAAGAATGTGAACTCCACTGATAAGTCAGCTTATTGAGCCCCATAACAAAACTAATCATCCGGATTCTGATGAACAGAGCACGCAGCAGAATTGACCCAGAGACAGGACAGGGACAATGTTGATTCGTTAAAGATACCCTGAACAAGGAATGCGATACTTGTTTTCAGAATACTATCTGAAAGAGAAATAGAAATGCAGAATGAATTATATCTGAGGCTTTATAGACTACGCAAAGGCAAAGCCATTTGACAAAGTACGGTACAAGTACTTGTCAACCTCGACATACTCGGAATAGACGTTAGGATAATTAAGAATATCTACTGCCAGCAAACCGCTTGCGTACGGCTAGGAAGTGAATTCAGCAGGTATACAAAAATAGAAATGGGTGTAAGGTAACGATGTGTTTTTTCACCGGATCTATATAATTTATACAGAAAAATAACTCTGAGAGAAATAAAAAAAACCTTTGCCAGGATTCGTCATTGGCGGCCACAATCTCACCAATGTAAGATACGCGGATTACACAGTGCTGACAGCAAACATGGAAAGTAAAATACAGGACCTCCTACAGAAGGTAGCAACAGAAAGCGTGAAGAAAGGACTAATCATCAAATTCAAGAAAACTGAATGTATAGTCATCAGCAAACAAAAAAGACCCTAAAATGTGAACTATATGTCGGAGAAACTAAATTAAAATACTTAAAAAAATTAAATACCTGGGAAGCATGCTGACAGAGGATGGAAAGTGCGATGTTGAGATCCAAAGACGCATTGGCCTGGCCAAGGACACATTTCAAAAGCTAACCAGAGTACTGAAAGACAGGACAATCTCATTGGAAACAAAGAAGAGAGTGTTATATTGGTATGTGTTGTCTGCTTTTCTGTATAGCAGTAAATGTTGGACGATCTCATCAGTGACGAAGGAGAGGCTTGGGGCAGCAAAAATGTAGTTTTACAGAAGGATGCTGAGGATACCATGAACTGAGCACGTGACTAACGACGGGGTGTTGGAGGGGTTGGAAACGAAGAGAAAACTCATATGACATGTAATGAGAAAAGAAGGCCTGGAGAATTTAAAACTCACAGGACGGATAGAGGGAAAGAGAGAGACAGGTGAAAGCAGCGCGAGACATACTTGATAGGCTTGAGCAAATGGATAACAGAGCGGGGTTTGGCAGGGATACAAAAAAAAAGAATTTAAGAACGACAAGAGACAGAGCCAAGAGGAAGTATATGATCGCCTACGTCCTAAAGAGCGGCATGTGAAGAAGAAAATAGATTATTTTTATATCTATAAATAAAATTGGAAATGTTTTTGTTTTTAGTTTCAAACAAGGTCACAAAGTTGTGGCGGTGTTCATTATTTAAATTATTGGCTTCTTGTTTATTATCAACGTTTCCATTACATTTATTATTTTTAATTATATTTATTATTTTTAATTATGCCCGATTTTGAATGCGGGTACATAGGTTCGGACATAATAAATATCTATCAGCAAAAGAACTGTCCCAAATAGAATAGTGTGCAAGTTCATGCAAGACCACAACTAGACCACAATACAGACCATCGTTAACGATGATAGAAAAATGTGTGTTTCCTTGTGCCACTCTAGTAAGTATCTGGTTCCACCTGCTAGGCTGTTTCTTTACAGGAATCAGATCGAACCAAACAGGTTGTATTGTTGCGTATCTCACTTTTCAACCTTGAAAGAGTTCAATGTTGCCTTCCCGGTCTTATGGAAAAATTTTAGAAAAATGTTCGATTCTTATACCACCCTGGCTCCACCTGCTTTACAGGAATCAGGTCAGACCAGACAGGTTGTAAAAATTTGCCCACGTGGTCGTGTGGATGATTCGTTATTTTATTATTTTCCTTTTTATACACGCACCCTTGTTCTCTCGGGCTGTCGCTTAATTGACATCAATCATATATTTGTCGGCTTTTGCCTTTCAAGCCTTTGTTGTTGTCTTGCGTTTCTTGCCTTTGATTTCAATCACATCTTTCTCGGCTACTGCTTTTTTGCCTTTTATATCAATCGTATCTTTGTCGGCTATTGCCTGTGTTTTCTGCCTTTGTCAATCATATTTTGCCTGGTCATAGTAATATATAAGAGAACGAACCCAGCTGGAATTCGAACTCGATTCTCTGACCTCCAACCTCCGATTAACAAGTCCGTTCCATTATCCATTACACCATCGGCCCATCCAAGCTTAAAGCACCTGGTATTTCCAAGCGGTCACCGATATAGCTACATACCAGGTTCGATGTCATTATTTTCGGAATTTGTATGTTAACCAATGTTTCAACGTGATATGACCTAAGCCCTTAGTAGATACAGAAGTCAACGTCCTCTATAGTGTGGTACATTCTGTTGTGGATTCTTGCTTCAATTTTATTGGGTTCTATTAAGTTGCTAGTTTACAATGTTGATGTTATAAGTTAGAAATGGTATATTAAGAGTGTTAATGGCTGTTATTACGTTTTCAGAGTTCACTTTTGTTACTCTTTATTCCTCGCTTTTACCTGATTAACTTTCTTCCTTACCTTTGGTGACCGTAAGGTGTTTCAACTCGGTGTGACCTTAAGTCTCCATTTTGAATAAAACTCACTATTAATAGCCAAGCAAAATATCTTTATAAGCCATTAACGATCACCTAGATGCTTTTGCTAATATTGCAAATCCAAAATGAAAAATAATAACACATAGATAAAAAAAGAACAAATGGATGAGTTTCACCATCATGTTTTCTCGTAAGCTAAAATGCAGATGCGAAAACTCCTGTAATTACCTGCTTTTCGGAATTAATTAAAGACATTTTCCTTTTCCGCCAGGACTAAAAAGATGAAATAATAATTGTTGCTTACGTGTCGTTTCTAATTCTTGATCTAACATTGAGCGTAAGTTCATAAGGCAATTAAATCATTTGATAAAGTTAATTGCCTTTCAGTTCGAATAGAGGAAGCTGTGAAAAAGAGAATGGAAACAACGGGAAAAACTAGGGAAACCGACACAATGAAAGCTTAAATAATATACAATGGGAATAGGAAAAATATCACAAAAAATTGAATATTTGCCAGCGTCGTGGAGTTGACGACTTTGAAAGATTTTGACGGCTTTGTAGAATTATATCGTGATCAAAAGAAACCGGAACACAAGGATATACACGCATGCGCGCACATACTCTGTGTCGGTTCGTCCATCTGTTGGCATCTCCACAGATTCCGTGACTGTAAGAGGTTCTGTTACTATCTGTAACTTGCCATCACTTCTTAGAATGGATATTGAACTGGTTCCTTAGAAAGATAAAGCAGTCTATCAAAGCTTTCATAAAAGATTCCTTTCTTTTATTATGTATGAATTGCCATAGCTACGTAAAAATATATATATTAGAGAAGGTTCCAATTAGCATCTCTACAGACTCCTTTTCTTTACTATCTGTAAATTGCCATGAGATTTTAGGAAATATAGTGAAGTGGTTTACTATTACCTCCTCCACAAATTAATTTACTTTATTATCTGTAAATTCCCATGACATCTCTTAAAAGCTAGCGGAGGGGTTGACTATTGCCTTCTTTAAAGATTCCTTTTTTTTAATTACCTGTGAATTCTCATGACTTATGAGGAAAGATAGCGGAGTGTTTCATTTTGCCTTACACATTTTCCTTTTCTTTCATGTTTGTGAATTCGTATTCTATGTGGTGCAATGGATATCGGCACAGAATGAGAAATTCAGAAACTGAGTTCGAATTCCATTCGTGTTCGTTACATTTACTAACATGCAAATCAGTCAGTCAGTTAAGTGCCATACGTGATACACGCTTGGGCGATCGTGTCTCGAAAGAGACATGACTGACTGGGCAGAGGATTATCCCGCAGTAGGTTGCCATTGCTTTCTGCGGTAGATTGGTTGCCAGCCAAGGCTATAGAACCCAATCTGTCTTGTTATTTGGAAGGAAGAGACGGATTAATACCTTTCCCAAGGGTATTTGTGAATGCAATGAACTCGGCTGGAATTCGAACTCGGCCCCCCGATTTCTCGTTCCGAGCCAATATCCAGTGCACCACAACGGTACCATTCCTAAAGGTATCAATCCATCTCCTCCCTCTAACTATGGCTGAATAGCAGAAAAACTGGGTTTTATAACTTTAGAAAGAAGTGGAAAACTACTCTAGATTCATCTTCTTAAATTCTTTTCC
The DNA here is from genome assembly GCA_037127315.1 of Ascarosepion bandense. NCBI lineage: Eukaryota > Metazoa > Mollusca > Cephalopoda > Sepiida > Sepiidae > Ascarosepion > Ascarosepion bandense. Next base: position 364,454 of record JBBBDQ010001259.1, on the reverse strand, counting down.
TATATACCATGAGCTAGCACGGAAAAGTAGGCTCATAAAAATCGCATGGAAAAAATATATATCGTATTGATGCAGTCAGCAACAAGCGAAGTAATCTAAAAAAACTCTGGTTTTCTTTTTTTTTTTTTGCGAAAATAACTGCAGTATAATGCTGAAAACATCTAATGAAGTTTGAGACATTCTATTCATTTTTGAAATCTCTTTTTTGGCAAGGTTGCTAATAGTCAGTTTGCAGTTAAATTGGACGTCACCTAACTGTATATTGAGGTTAGTAAGGTCTTGATAGGATAGAACGGTCATAATTCCTACATGGATTCGATACCAAATTATCTCTAGGATTTCCCACGCTAATTTTTCTGGGGCGAACTTACTGGTTGAAAAAAACAGGTGAAACATATTTCCCACACATTTTATGCAATTCACTTTCCTTACTTACACCTGAGCGTTAAAAAACAACAACAAAAGACGAACAGGTATGAACACAGCAGATAATATAACGATTTTGCCTCAGAAAAAGGAATTGCGGAATGTGCTTAAACTTCCTCACACTTCATGTTCTGATATTTTCGCGAAAGGTTACCGGATATGAATTTAAAATCTCGGGAAAATATGGACTTTTCCGTTTATCTTCATGTTACGTAGTAAAATGATTCGTTTGCAATCTATATACATCAAGATGTTAATATTCCGACAAATATCACATTTTTGATGATCTTTACAAAGGAGAAGGAATCTGGGTTGGTCCCATAATACTGCATTCCATAAACTCGAAAGATTTCTCTGTACTTTCTGAGAAAACATTATGGGATGTATATCTGTCTATATCCGTTACAGACAAAACTTTTCCGCTGTTCGCTTTCGACAAAGAAACGACTCAAGCTTTCTCGTGTTGTCTTTTCTCAGTCTTTCCAATATTCAGCAGAGTAGAAAGAAAAAACAGAGACAATGACAGATTATCCCCAGCCGTAATGAAGACAGAAAAACTGAAAACAAAAACCCGATGGTCCACATAATTATACCGCTAGGGTTTTCAGTTTGATTTATATGTAACATGCGCGTTAAATACAGAGTTCGATGGGAAAATAACACAAAAAACACTCATTTTAATAAATATAATGGCCGAAGTTACATATAAATATCTTGAAATACTAATCAGTAAATTTATTCAATGAAATCCCCATTGGCATCAACCACAGTCTCCAGACGACTTCACTATCTTCTGAAAATCTTCTGGACGTTCTCCTCGTTGAAGTTAATGAATGCCGCCATAATCTTTGCCTTCAGTTGATATTTGGAGTTACAAGGTGTTTTGCTGGTCTCTAGCTCAACTGCCCTCAGCACATAATAATCAAGAGGCTTACAGTCTGGTGAGTTAGGTAGGCGCAGGTGATCTGGTATCCTGACTTTCATGACTGGGTTCTCTTGTTTGTGTGGGATGGTGCAGAGACCTGTTGTTAGACAAAGGATCCCCCAGCAGCCACTCACTTGACCCCGGGCAACATTATCTCCTAAAATCAAGTCAAATAGGCTTCTGTTTTGAGTCTGAGGCCATGGTGGAAGAAAAATAGAGTCTTGACATCGTCATCACTACTGATCATTCCAAAAACTATGATGTTGTCTGGATACATCATTCATTTCCGCAGACCCGGAGAGGTAGCACCTCATTTAGCCCATAATTCTTAGGGTCCCAGCTATGAGCAAAGAGTTAACTCCCTAACTGGGGTCAAAATATGAAAGTTTAAAAATATGCTTTTTTTGTATACATAGAAATAGACTTTTATAGAAAAATATACAATTTTGAAGGAAAAATTATTATCAAAATACATTTTAGAAAAAAAAATATTATCATAACACATTTTTGAAGGGAAATATTATTTTCAGCAAAACATTTTTGAATACAAAACTACAAGATATTTTTCAGATTCTTGCTGCCGGATGCAGTTTACCGTCATGCCCAGGACCGTTCTCATTGGTGTATCCGGTTCGAATACTAAGCAATAAAGCGTGCCGTTTCTAAATTTCTACTGGAATAAATGGCGCCATGGTGTTCTTTTTCTCACAGACGGCGCCCACCCGACCCTACTGTACTGTACAGTCGACAAAGTAAAAAAAAAACGCATGTGAGAAATTAAACTAAAAATATAAAATGGCGACAATTTGCCCATTGCATTCTGTAGTTGATTTGGGAGTCTATCTATATTTAATTGGGTAAAAAGCATTGATGAAGAAATTGACAGTTGTCCCCGAATCGATAGCACTTACAAAAGAGAGAAAATCTTAAATGACGCCCTAGGGTTTCCCATATTTGCGCCGCTCGTTTTAAGTCTGTATCATATGTAGCATGCAAATCATATATGAGGGGTACATGTTGCTTCTTCGGCAGATGAAAGCAAATGTTTATGTTCTAAATAATTGTTCATGTCTCCAGTTTGAACCGTATGCGACATGCAGGTTAAATTTTTCGAAGGAGGAACAGTTTTTTACATTATAGCTCAATATGCATTATTTGTTTGCCATACATGGCAGAGAAGGACGCTTTATTGAATTCGATGTTCGTTGTTCAAAATTTTTCTGCTACCAGTTTTTTTGACTTGTTAAATAAAAATATTCAACACTTTAAATAAAAGATTGTTGGTTGTTTTGTTTTCCTTTTGCTTCTCGACAAGGTACAGCGGAGTGTCTGTAATGTGTTCGATATCGACTTAGCAGACCGCCTGCAGTCTCTCTCTCTCTCACAGGCGCGACGTGGCTTCCCTGTGTCTCTTCTATAAATACTTTCACGGCTTCTGCTCCGATGAACTTAGATCACTGGTGCCCCCTAGGTTCGAATTTGCACGAGATACCAGATTAGCAACTAGATCCCACCGTTTTACAGTGAAACCGATAAAATACAACCGCAACTTCTACTCCAATAGTTTCTTTTCTCACACTTCCCGACTGTGGAATTCCCTTCCAAAAGACTGCTTCCCCGACGGCTACAATCTCCAGGAGTTTAAATGTAAGGTCAATAGACACCTCCTAACAAACTAACCCGCTTCCATTCTTTCAAACACTCTTTCCCACCCACCCAACTCTCTATCACCCCCCTTCTGACATTTCCTATATCTAACCACTCTTTCCATTTACCTTCCCCCATGTAGCCCCAAGCGCAATGCCTTGCTTGGGGTGAAATGATTTTTAAAAAAAATCAACCTCGGCGGGTCATTTATTGCGAACAAAATTTTTTTTTTATATGCTTATGTTAAACGATAGTGAGTTTGGAAGTAAGACATATACTAACAGCTAACGTGAATAAGAACAAGCTTTCATGACATTGAGAACATCTAAAAAATGTTATGAAGCAGCCAAAAAGTAAGTTCCATAATATGCTTCCATCAGTGGAAACAATACAGCATAAACTGCAGGGATTCAGAGGGGGACTACTTCGAAGGAGATTAAATGCAGAATTGATATGTGCTTTAGTTTTCTATTTATACTACCAGTATCTTTATTTTTTTATCAGAACTTTTATATATATATATATATATATATATATATATATATATATATATACACTTGTTCAGGTTGATTGAAACAACTGCTTTAGTTTCCTTTCTTGCACCAACTAGACTGACAGGGTGCAATTGATTTCTTTTTTTTTAAGCTACGCCATTTGCGGTGGTGTGCAGTAATATGAATCTATTTTCGGGGTGTATGATGAAATTTGTTTGGCCTTGAAAAATATTGCGACATCCCTGATTGCATCATATTTTTATCACGCCAACACACTATTGTCTCCACTGTCGATTAATTTCTCTTACGGCCATTGTCTGTGATAGACGTTACTCCAAGCAAGTATACGAAAATTGTAGCACCCCACAAACACATTGGCAAGCCTTACTGAGAGATCGTGGATATTGTTGGTGTCAGCCTTTCAACTTATCAGTCGTGTAATCAAGGCGAAGAAACAAACTAGATAAACAACCGAAAACATAAAGAAAAATACGATTAAGAGAGAAAAAACTCCAGTAGACGACGTATATGTGATCAGGGAAAAATGAAAGATCCTAGGAAGATAATATTCGTTTTGTTTCAGTTATTGTGCACAAGAGTGTATCTCTGTTCATATCTATCTATCTATCTATCTATCTATCTATCTATCTATCTATCTATCTATCTATCTCAGGCTGTTATCTATCTATCTATCTATCTATCTATCTATCTATCTATCTATCTATCTATCTATCTCAGACTGTTATCTATCTATCTATCCATCTATCTATCTATCTATCTATCTATCTATCTATCTATCTATCTATCTATCTATCTAAGGCTGTTATCTATCTATCTATCTATCTATCTATCTATCTCAGGCTGAGGCTATCTATCTATCTATCTATCTATCTATCTATCTATCTCAGGCTGTTATCTATCTATCTATCTATCTATCTATCTATCTATCTATCTATCTATCTATCTCAGGCTGTTATCTATCTATCTATCTATCTATCTCAGGCTGTTATCTATCTATCTATCTATCTATCTATCTATCTAAGTATTCATTATCTATCTATCTATCTGTCTATCTATCTATCTATCTATCTAAGTATTCATTATCTATCTATCTATCTATCTATTCATTATCTATCTATCTATCTATCTATCTATTCATTATCTATCTATCTAAATATTCATTATCTATCTATCTATCTATCTATCTATCTATCTATTCTATTCATTCTATCTATCTAAATATTCATTATCTATCTATCTATCTATCTATCTATCTATCTATCTATCTATCTATCTATCTATCTATCTCATTCTAAAACGTAAAGGGAAATGCAGTCAGAAGATAAAACGACGCCACATACGACATCTACGTTACGGGAGAAGAGTGAAATATTCTAGGAAGACATCATTCGTTTTGCTTCCACTAATTTTGAAGAAAGATGTACAACATGAAGAAAATAAGAATAATCAAAACGCTGAATTAGCATCAGAAAACAGAGAAAAAGTGAGAAAGTTTATAAAAGTGGATTTACCACCTCTCAATATATCAAATGTATTTTGATCTACATTTTAAAAATGTTTGATGCCTGCAAGAAGACAGAATGCATGGTTGCTTGCAAAAAAGATGAAAATTTTCATTTTGAGATACGAAAATCAAACAAGTACAAAAAGTTAAAAATCCGGAAAGTGTTTTAACAGAGGATAGAATATCCGGCACTAAAATCCGAAGTCATATTCATATAGCCAAATATTCTTTCCAAAAGCGAAGCAGAATTTAAAAAGAAATAGGGGCTCGGTGGCGTAATGGTTAGCGGTTCTGATTGAAGAATGGTAGAGCAGAGTTCGAATACCAATAGGGTCCATTACATTCACTTACGTACAAATAGTTATTCGAAAAAGTATGAATTCGCCTTTTTCCTCCAGTCTATTCGTAAACAGCAGGACAGATTAGGCTTTTTAGCACTGGTTGGCAACAAATCTAAGAGAAGGGAAGCTATGAATTCAAACAAGCCTGGAAGTGCTCAAATCACATTTTTTAATCGAATTCACCCCAAGCAAGTCAATGAAGTTACTAAGAAACAAGGGCTTACTGGGTGAGAAAGAGTAAGAAACGATGTACTAAGCATAGTTTAGTTGTAGTGCATGGCAAAAACTATTAAAGATGCAGTGAGACTCTAACTCACCACTCAGTCGTAATTGATCTAGGAAGACAATTATTACTAACCATTAAGTACATTATCGTGCAGTATAACTTACCCTATCAAAACGTACACAAGGTTGTGCCTGAATACCCTCTCGAAGTGTCTCAAATGAATTTTAGGTTACCTTTCTCTAACACGACTACATCTGCCACCAAGACTTATCAGTCGTGTAATCAAGGCGAAGAAACAAACTAGTTCTACTACCGAAAACATAAAGGAAAATACGATTAAGAGAAAAAAAACTGCAGTAGACGACGTATATGTGATCTGGGAGGTTTTGAGAACCATAAAGCCACCCCGTAATTATTGTTGTTTTCAGGTCCACTCTGATCTGGAATAGTAGCTCTTGTTATGGTTCTAGCTATGGGCAAATAATGAGCCCATAAACTAAAGTTTAAAATACTATGAAAGTACAAAATATTTTATTAAAAATACCGGCAAGGCAATTCATAGTATATGACTAACAATACATTTCTGTACGAAAAATCAAAAATATTACAAAAAATACATTTATGTAACAAAGATTACCACGAATACATTTTTGAAAAAGAAATTATTAATCCCTAAAATAAAAATTAAATTTCGGCATTAAATGGCCCATAAAGAGTTGATATGCTGCTAAACATTCATATTCATACTCTCGTATGCAACTTATCTTTCTTACAAGGGATAGAAAGAGCAGCACTGAGACCCGAAGGTGAATTTCATGGCCAAGAAGGCATTTCAAAAGCTGAACATATATTGAGAGACAGGAACATTTTATTGAAAACAAAGAAAAAAGTACTGAACTGTTACGTGATATCTGTCCTCCTGTATGACAGCAAGAGACACGAAACAACCGAAAAGTGTTTCTACAGAAAAATGCTGAGCAACGACCATGTTTGGAATAGGATGGAAACGAAAAGAAAATATAAGATCGACATGAGGAAGCGATAACTGAAAATTCTCGGACACACAATAAGGAAAGAAGGCTTGGAGAGACTAATAATCACAGGACGGATAGAAGGAAAGAGAGACACGTGACTTAATTGTTGGCTTGAGACAGTAAATAGCAGAGCTGAGTTTGTGAGAAATCACAACAGAAAAGCTTTTAAGAGCAAAAAGGGATTGGAGAGGTGAAGGACCATAATTGCCTAAGTGCTTAAGGGACACGGCAAATAAAAGACAAACAAAGATAAGCACCTTACTTTTTGTACGACCTCTAACGTTTGATACAAATTAGCGGCTTGGAGACGAGAGTCTTCTCGGACTGTCCTCATACCAAAATCCTCACAAAACTTCCTGTGTGCCCTTGTTTAAATATATACACAAATTCGGAATAACCCACGTTTTTTCAGTGCAATAATCCACATCATCTGATTTATAATCTGTCGTCATATATCGTAGTCGGCATAATTTATTGTCACAGCTACTCACAGTTCGATATCATTATCCGATGTCAATGTTGTATGAGACAGCCGGTTAGACGACAAGAAAATTATCGTGAGGCATAACTTCCCGCATCAAACCGTACACAAGGTTATGCCTGAATACCGATCTGCTATTGATTCCTACCTAAGCTTATCTAACTCTCTACTCATCCTATTTTATGCTGGTCGCAAGCAGTCATCAGTAGAGCTGTCAGTCTATTCAAATCTATCTATCCAATAGCTTTCAAATTTATCGATCTGTATGTCTCTCGGAAGATTTAGTCATAACAACAGACTGTACTTGTCATTTCGTGTCAATATACATGAACTAGAATATTGGGGTCGACAGACATTTTCAATTTTACATAAGGGTCTGTAATGTTCTCGGATCTGCGCTGGCATCTCAGATTTGGCTTACAAGCTGTAACCTAACTTCAGCTGCTTTTTCTATAAATATTTTCAATTGATCTAATGAGCTTTATTCACATTTATTTTAGGGACTTTGACCGCATAAATTAGAACGTCCAACTTGATTGGCAATTACGTCTCAATGGTTATCTCTAGTTACTGGAATAGCTAGAGATAACCGTAAGTTCTGTTCTTATCTTCTCGTACTTCTCATATTTTCAGTTCTCTTCCGGTTTTCTGTCGATAATCTTCAGAAGTTTAAATGCAATATGAATCGTCATTTTCTGTCTTCCTGGAAACCGTTCTTTTATTGCCTTTTCTATTCAGTAACGTATTCCACTGTTCTTTCATGCTCATTAACCACTTTGGTCTTAGTGGCATAATTGACTTGTTTAGAGTAAAAGGATTATCACACGCACGCACAGACACACGCACACACACACACACACACACACACACACACATATATATATATATATAGAGAGAGAGAGAGAGAGGGAGCACTCTGGTTAAAAAATGGCTACTCTAGCATCTACGAATCGCTCATTAGCTCGAATTGAATTAGAGCACACTGGTTACTGACATATGATACATCATACGCTAAAAGTCTGCCTCTTTCTGCCGATCGCCCATAGCTCAGAGGTAGACTTGCCGACTGACGCCAATTCGGTCGGGTTTCAATCCTAGGTTAAAAAGCAATCGGATGTCTAAACGTACTGATGAACTGTGATATAGCGAAACAGAACTGTCTGCGGATGACTATATATATTCATAAAAATGCAAACATAAACAAACCAGTTACCACCCTTCGAACACTAATTTTATTATATATGTATGTATATATATTCGTCAGCCACATAGCTGTATCACAGCTCATCAGTGTGGCTAGACATCCACCTGCTTCTAGCCGGGATCGAAACTCGACCGATTTGATGTCAGTGTGTGTGTGTGTGAGAGAGAGAGAGAGGGGGGAGAGAAAGAGAGAAAGAAGAATATGAATAGGTGAAAAGAGAAAGGAGAATAGAAAATGAAGAAAAGCATAATGAAGAACATTTGACACTTACACACATACGTACATACGTACCTGCACCTTTGCACTCATACACACGTGCACAAACACACACACGCGCGCGCGCGCGCGCGTAAACACACATTTAAAATAAAAAAAGAAGTGCATCCCCACTAACGCATGTATTAATTGCATCAATCTCATTATAAAGATCACAAAAATATAAGGAAATCTGAATCAATTGTCGTAACCTTCTCAAAAGGAGACTGTTATCGAAATATAACATCTATCAGCAAAGTGACACATTTTCTGAAGTATTTTCATGGTGCCTGTTCTCGCGGGCTTATCGTCCAGTTGCCCTGAATTTCAGCGTGCTAATAGATTGGAATCTAAGTCCAACAGTTAAATGCTACTTCGAATCCAATAGTTTCTTTTTTCGCATTTCCAACCTGTAGAACTCTCTTACGTTTCCTTGCTTTCCTGATAGCTAAAATCTCCAAAAATTTAAATGCAACGTCAACTACACTCTTCTATCTTCTTGAATGCCCTTCATGTTTTGAGCTTGCTTCAATACCTCCTGTACCTATATATATATATATATATATATATATAACTGACAAATATATATATAGCAAAAACTGACAAATAAAAAAACGTTTATATATATATATATATATATATATATATATATAATTGACAAATATATATATAACAAAAATTGACAAATAAAAAACATTTATATATATATATATATATATATATATATATATATATATATATAAAGAAACGGTTTTGCTATTTCTCAATTTTTACTACTTAAAACTTATTTTAGTAGAGTCTCGTATTTAAGTAGACGTTCCGTTAATTGATTAAACAATATATTTATTTATTTTTGCTTACCAGCTTGAATATTCAGCAAATCTTATGAGAAAAATGAAAGCACGTCAGATCTAATGACGGTTACACCTAGGGGAACTCAGGTACAAATCCTGCTGAAGGCGTATATTTTTCTCCAATGAGTTTTCTCAAATATCCAAACTGGTTGATGAAAATAAATAAAAATAATGTTTAAAAATAAAAGAAACGTCTAGTCAAATACATGTATTGACTTACTAAAAATAAATTTTAACACACACACACACACACACATATATATATATATATATATATATACGGACGGATGGTAGGTTTATATATGTGCAAGATGGTTTCCGGCGGGATAAAACTTCCTGGCCCTACATAGAGAACTGACATTCTTATCAGCGCGTATATATATATATATATATATATATATATATATATATATATATATATATATATATATATATATATATATCGGCTTATGGCGTATTTATACACGTGTCGTTGTGGTGCATTGGATATCGGCTCGGAACGAGAAATCGGGGGCCGAGTTCGAATTCCAACCGAATTCATTGCATTTACTTACGCGCAAATTCCCTTGGGAAAGGTATGAATCCGTCTCTTCCTTCCAGTTATGGGTTAAATAACAGGAGAGATTGGGTTCTATAGCCTTGGTCGGCAACCAGTCTAACGCAGAAAGCAATGGCAACCTATTTAGGGGTAATCTTCTGCCCAGTCAGTCATTTCTCTTTCGAGACATGATCGCACAAGCGTGTATCACGTATGGCACTTAACTGACTGACTGAATATAATAATTGAAATACCGATTAAGAATTCTACTCGTCATAAAGTGAGGGATCGGTTTTCTATTGTTATGAAGTAATAAACTGATCCCCCACTAATTACTAATTAATAATATAATACATCTCTTTTTTCTCTAGCCATGAGTCGAATAACAGGACAGATTGGGTTCTATAGCCTTGGTCGGCAACCAGTCTACCGCAGAAAGCAATGGCAACCTACTGTGGGATAATCTTCTGCCCAGTCAGTCATATCTCTTTCGAGACATGATCGCCCAAGCGTGTATCACGTATGGCACTTAACTGACTGATATATGGCATGCTAATATTTATTCTAAATATATATGCGTTTATGTTCTAGCGTACAAATCGCGTAAAAAATTAAAGCATATGCAAGAAGTATATATAAAAATAAAAAAGGAAGTCGTTTTTTTATTGACTTTAGATTTTATATCTATATTAGCCATATATTTATCTTTTATATATGTGTTCTAATAAATAATCGATATTTTCGTCCCCTACAATAAAAATAATTTATATACAAACATTTGTTTTGCCGATAGGTTTTCTTCGTAGTGACATTTTAGCTTGCTTATTTTTACAATTCCTGAAAAGATGACCTTTCATAAATATTTTCCTTCATATTTCTTATTTTAGATACAATATATCCACATTGCCCAATTTCTCCCGTATTCGTAAACAAACTTAATAGTGTAGAACCTACGATAGATTTAACATTCGAATCTCAAACTAAAAACACTTTAGTCTTCCTAGATTTTATGTTACAAAGAAAGAAAAACGTCCTCCAATTAAAAATTTACAGAAATTCTACTGACAAGAACTGACTCGTAAATTTTTATTCTCACCACTGCAACAGAATAAAATCTAGAATAATCATTGAATTTTATTTAAAAGCATTAAGAATCTGCAGCCCCCAGTATTACTTGAATAAGAAATGCATATAGAAAACACCTTCAGAAACGTCAATTATCTTTATTTCTTCCACATGCTAAGAGAAACATATGCAAAATATGCAACAGCGAACAAGATAGTGGCATTAATTATTATAAAATATGCAACAAGATAGCGGAATTAATAATTATAACAACAACAATGACTATTAACTAGAAAATACGCTGGAGGGAGCAGAGACGCATTAATACCTTTACCAAGGATAAATACTCGAGTACAACGAATTCAACTGGAATTTCGAACTCGGCTCTCCGATTTCCTATTCTAAGAATCCACTTATATCCATTGCACCACAACACACAACTTTATGTAATCGCAAAAATTTAATAACATTATTAACAATGATAACAATTTCAATAAACTAGATAAAAACATATATACAATACTGCACACTAATTCCTTAACATTCCCTATCCAAAACAATTAATACTATCTTAAGAACACTAACATAATTACAACCACAGATGAAACAATTATGGATATTTTTTTTAATCATTTCACCCCGAGCAAGGCGGAAACGCCACTGATGTGCAGAGGGTTACATAAATGTAAAAAGATAAATTAGAAAAGAGTGAGAAGTACAAACTAGTTAGAAAGGAACAATAGAAAGCTAAGAAAGCAGGTGCGATGACAGATACATAGGTGGAGAGAAAGGGAAGGTTATACAGAGGTGGGGAGAGAGCTAGAGTCCAGTAACAGTAATAAGTAGGTATATATAGAATAAACCTCCACAACTGCTCTTCACAATACATTATGGGAAGATGCAGATATTTAAGAAAGCATATCTATGAACACACAAAGAGTCATACACAACAAAATGCAATTGTAATACATAATCTTACTTCGACCGAATGTTTTTGAGACTGCTGCTATCGAATAATGAGATGCACAGTGTGAACAACAGACCAGGTATGGCAACAGAATTCAATACACGGACGAATGATAGATTTTCAAAACGTACAAGATGGATTCTTATGAGAAAAAATGGTAATAAAGAATGAAAAAATAACATTTTTGAAGTAAAGCTTGCAACTGACTCGATAGATCAATTCATGTCATGTCAGTGGTAAACGTGTAGCCAACAAGGCGTAGAGTGTTGTTCTTCTGGAGTTCCATATCAGCCATAGTGATGCTAAGCAGAAAAGATTATCTGTAGTCATTAAATGAAAGCAGCTTAATTCTTTGTTCTGTTCAAAGTGAAAAAAAAAGTTAAACAGAGAACATGCGATGAAAAGTATATCGTTTACAACAATATACTTTTGCAATTGAAAGAAAAAGGAATGCATCGTTGTTAGCAAAAAAACAGCCCAACATGCAAATTAAAATTAGAGATACCAAAATCATGTAAATGAAGTATTCTGTAAAAAATGGTTTAATTTCTATTTTTATCTTCAAAAATTTAATTAAATCAACTTTTCAGTGTTAGCTGCTTGTGGTAAGTCAACCGGGATTCAGTCCATTTTTCAGTCCGTTTTTCTGTAATTTTTGGAAATTTTTTTTTGTTTGTCTTTGATTCCTTCTTTTTTTTTCTCACTAACTTAGTTTGTGTAAATTATTTTGTAATTCAAGGTTATTTTCGACTTTACTAAGTTAAAACTTTGTAAACCTCAGTCACTATTTTTTTCTTTTTTTCTTTTTTTTAATTTGAGTAGATAGTTCCTACTATTGCCCGGTCTCACACTCCACCTCCTTCTTTTGAATAAGTGTAGAGGTGATCGCCTTGTTTCTTGTTTAGGAAGGGGTTCCCGGTTCATCCCCCTTCTCCGGTCTTAGTGTTAGTTCAGCTGGAAGCTCTTTGCAGTTACGGAGTATGGTGGCAACGTCTTTATATTCTGAGGGTACCGGGTTGGCGGTTTCCTGGTTGTTGTTTCCGACTGGTAGTTAGGAGCCCGAACTATTGCGCAGCGTCTTGAGAGACTGCTCTGATCAACAGTTGAATAATACCGGGGTTCTTGTAGTGCCATATCGCGCATGGACGGGCGTCCCTGCATGAACGTTCGGTGGGCAACCCCGAGGCCACATTATGGTGTAGGCCGCGTCAGTCTCCATCCTTCACAACTTGCAAACGATTGACCGACTGATTCTATTCTAAGACCTATCCTTAACTGAATCACTATGGAAAAAAGCAAACATAATAGCAAAACTAAACCAGCTCATTTGAAAACGCCCAAACCTGTCTGCATCTCTTTTACTAACATACGCGGCATCCGCACTAACTTCCTCAGCGTAGATTCATTCCTCCATAATAACTCACCTGATATATTAGCCCTATGTGAAATTAATCTTAACCCTTCTATCCCTTCATCTGAGTTCTACGTTCCTGGCACCTTCCCCTCTTCATGAAGGACTCCAATGTTCATATGCATGGGCTTGGTGTCTATGTCAGCGAACACTTTCCCTTAGCTAGGGTGTCATCTTTCGAATCTCCAGATCATTCTTTCATGTGCTTCCGCCTCTCACTTCTCAGCTCGATTAGCTATCTCTTCTTTCTCTACCGCTCTCCTTCCTCCGCTGACTGTTCGTTACTTGACATCATTTCTGACAATATCGACAAAGCCATTTCTTCCCATCCCTCTTCCCATGTATTCGTGTTTGGTGACTTTAACGCCCACCACACCAAGTTGCTGGAGAACGCTGTCACCGACCCTGCTGGTGTCCACACCATGTTTTTTTCAATCACCCAATCCCTTACGCAAGTAGTGGACTTCCCCACGCGTTTCTCCGACAACCCTAACGGAAGGGACTCACTTCTAGACCTCTGCTTTACTTCCATCCCAGACTCTCTGCTACCAGACAACTCTGCCCACTCGGAAACTCTGACCACACTGTAGTGTCCGTCAATATTTCATTCCACTCCCGCCCGACCCATGAAACCCAGACAAGTAGATTATCCTACTGCTATCAAAGAGCAGACTGGGATTCGTTCCGAGACTTCCTCTGTGACATCCCTTGGAACAACGTTTTTAGTTTTCCCATCGAAGAATGTGCATCCGAGGTCTCCTCCTTGGTTAAGGCTGGTATCGATACCAGCTTAAATCTCATTCGTCTCCATGGTTCTCACCAGCTTGCTCAGCTGCCATTGCCCACAGGAATCATTTCTTCCGACTCTATCGTAACTACGCCTCGGATCAAAACAGGCGCCTTTTCACTTCAGGTCGTAATAAGTGTAAAAGAATACCTAACGAAGCTAACATGTTGTTTGCTGTCATAATGAAGCAACGCATAGCATGCTCTAAATTCGGCGCCAAAGACTACTGGCGACTCTATAAAAGAGTACTTTACAAGAGCAAGTCCACAATACCCCCGCTAATCAACAAATTTGAGGTCCTCACCTCCCCAGCAGATAAGGCTGAATGCTTTGCCCACAGATTCTCGAACAATTCGAGTCGGGACTCATCTGGAGTTTTTACACCCGACTTCTCACCTAGAACCGAGGCACAACTGAATGATGTCCACGTTACACCTTCGCTTGTCTCTAAGATAATCTTAAAACTTGACCCTCACAAAGCGAGCGGTGGGGACGGAATCCCAACCATAGTCTTAAAGAACTGTGCTCCTGAACTCTCCTCTATCCTTTCTAAGCTCTACAACCTCTGCCTATCTGCTTCCTGCTTTCCTGCCTGTTGGAAATCTTCCTCTGTAGTTCCTATATTTAAAAACACTGGAGAACCCTCGGACCCTGCAAATTGCCGCCTTATCAGCCTTCTTCCGATCTTTGGCAAAGTGTTCGAAGCCATTATCAACGCCGAGGTGGTTCAGCATCTCACAGCACACAGGCTCCTCTGGGACAAACAATATGGTTTCCGCTTCACCAGGTCTACTGCTGATATGCTAACGACCATCATCGAGTACATATACCAGGCACTCGACAGGAATGGCGAAGCCCGAACCGTTGCATTGGATATATCTAAAGCGTTCGACAGAGTTTGGCATGCTGACCTTCTATGTAAACTGCGGAGCTATGGTATACCTGGAAATTTGTTTCAACTAATCCAGTCATTCCTCTCTAACCGCACAATGAAGGTGGTATTAAACGGACATGCCTCCCAGAACTACCATACAAACGCAGGTGTCCCCCAAGGCTCCATCTTAGGTCCTACACTCTTCCTGATATACATTAATGATTTCCCTGATTCCATAAGACCCCAAGTAGGTTTGTACGCCGATGACACCACAGTTTACTCTCGCCTCCGACAAAAATCTGTTGTAGGCGTCAAAACTAACCTCGCAGCCGAGATTGAAAAAGACCTCCAATCCATAGTGTACTGGGGTAAGAAATGGTTAGTAAATTTTAATGCTTCTAAAACGAAGCTACTCTCAATTAACCATCATCGACAATCTCACCTACCTCCCATTAGCATGGACCTGGCTTGCTTTCCAGAGAGTAAAACACGACGCCTCCTTGGTCTCACACTTTCAGCGGACCTCAAATGGAATGACTACATCGAATCCATTGCTAAATCCGCTGCTATGAAAGTCGGTTCTCTGTGTAGGGCCCGGAAGTTTATTCCGTCTAAATCTATCCTGCACATATATAAATCTACCATCCGCCCGTGTATTGAATACTGCTGCCATATCTGGTCGGGTGCCCATGTTATTCTCCTCGGACTTCTCGATAAGGTTCAGAGGAGGGTCTGTAATAGATAACGACTTGACAGACCGCCTGCAGTCTCACTCCCACAGTCACGACATGGCTTCCCTGTGTCTCTTCTATAAATACTTTCACGGCTTCTGCTCCGATAAACTTAGATCACTGGTGCCCCCTAAATACGAATTTGAACGAGATACTAGATTAGCAACTAGATCCCACCCTTTTACAGTGAAACCGATAAAATGCAACCGCAACTTTTACTCCAACAATTTCTTTCCTCGCACTTCCCGACTGTGGAATTCCCTTACACACGATTGCTTCCCCGACGGCTACAATCTCCAGGAGTTTAAATGTAAGATCAATAGATACCTCCTAACACACTAACCTGCTCCCATCCTATCAAACACTCTTCCCATCTGCCCAAACCTCATCCTCGGTATCCTTACTCAACTGTCACCTTCCTCCTGACTTTCCCTATGCCTAACCACTCCTTCTCTTTACCTTCCCCTATGTAGCCCCATGCGCAATAGTGGCGGTGGAATGCCTTGCTTGGGGTGAAATGATTAAAAAAAATAACTTTTTAAATATATGGAAAGTGTTTTGCGAGAGGACGTAAAGCGCGACACCGAAATCTAAAAACGATTTTAGATAATTCCAAAATCTAAGAATAGTATTAGGAAAAAAATCCGTTGATAACAAAAAAAAAGAAGAGTACTGATCTATAATATGATATCAGCCCTTCAATATAACAATGAATATGGGACAATCTCCTCATGGAAGTCGAAGAGACTTGAAGTAACAGAAATATGATTTTTGTGAAGGAAGCTAGGGATGCTATCGACCAAACATATGAGCAACGTCTAGGTTTTAAGCGAAAAGGAAACTTATGCTTTACATCAAGAAGTGACAACTGAAATTTCTAAGAAAAATAATGAGGAAAGTAGGTTTGGAAAATCTGATACACACTGGTCAGATTGAGGACAACAGGGAATTGAATGCATAAAATGCTTAATGGTCTTGAGTAAAATGATGGTTGAACAAGGTATATAGAAAAATAAAGAAATGGTAAAAAATATTAAGCTCTACGAAGGACAAGAAATTGTAGAGAGCCTGATCGTCTACGACCTGAAGGGGCACGGCACATAAAGGAAAAGTTTACCGAACTCTTGCCTGATATCTGTCCTCCTATATGACAGTGAATGCTGGACAATCTATTAAAAGATCAAACCTGAAGTAACAGGTATGTGGTTCCTGGGGATACGATGGACCGAATATGTGTGAAACGACGGAGTTTTAGAGAAAGTGGGTAGAAACAGCTGAAATTTCAAGGACACATAATCAAGAAAGAAAAGAAGGATTGAAAAATCTGATACTCAAAGGAACGAACTAGAACTGTCTAGTTCACGCTAATCTGGCTAATCAATGTTCAAGAAACGTTTAGCGGCATTGTAACCGAACTATTTTCCGTCACTTACCCACCGACGAAATTTGGCTAGCTTCTCGCTGTTTTCACGATAAATGTTCAGACTAGATGCATTCATTAGTTCTACCAGTTTAGACGATCGCACCTAGAGCAGCTATGTCATTAACACAGCAACTACCATTCGGATGTATTATTCTCCTAGAGAGTTGCTTGTGTTTCAGACTCCCAAAAATCTTCAACTGTAGGAACTACCGTCATCTTTCCACATATCCCAATAACATTCACTTTTGACAAGTGTAACTCTCTACCGCAAGAAAATATTAGGATGTGTATTTTGTTAATATCGTCGTCTAAAGCGCCATGAGTGATGTCTTCATGGGCGAAGGGTTTGAAATCAGAGGCCCACAGAGCCGTGCTCTTTTAGTTTTGTATTTGTTAGAACCATTGCACCATGACCGAAGAGTCCATTATTTTTGTCGCTGTTCGAAGTAAAACGATAGATAGACGAAATGATTAATGCTCTTATACTTTATTAATTAAATAATTAATAATTATTTTATTTTTAATATCGAGCACTTTATCCGAAAGATCAGGTCTTTTTAATTAGGTACGATCCAGTAAACTTCGGCTGATGGGTTATATATTTATTTCCTAACCAAAATCTTTTATGAATAACTAGAACGGTAGAAATATATATATATGAACTGTTTAATTAAAAAACAGAATATAAGTATCATTTAAAAATAATGCTCAGACAAACAAAATTATGTATGTCGATTGTTAATTCTATTTTGTTATTCTTCTGAATTTTCCGTAACATTGTCTGTTTACATTTGTTTAAATTACGATATATTTCAGAGCAGAGATTATCATTTACGAAAAATCGAAAATGGTGTATATAAGGTTTGATTTAACTTCGATTAGACTGTAAAAGAATTATCCGCTTAATTTTAGCAGAATAAAAGAATTAGTTGTATTAATTTTAGCGGAATTTCAGAATTATCCGCATAATTTGGCAGAATAAAAGGATTGTACGAGAAATTATTTCTTTTACAAAAAAAGAAGCATACACGTTCAACTCTAGTAGAATAAGAATTTCTTCTCGTGGGATGTATAATTTAACCTCCATAAATCACCCCCGTTCAAGGGGAACAACATTTCTCTTTAATGTATTACTACATGTTCACAGAGGCAAAGAAAAGAAGATTAAAAATGCGTACGTCTCAATTACAGAACTATTTATTGCAACATATAATATTAAAATACATATTTTTTTTTACATTTAACATGTACAGTTCAATAAATGATTAACATTAGAAATATGTACAATAAAAACAGGAGAACTGTTAAAATTATAGGTATTTTAGCATCAAAACTGATCGCGGAACATACAATAAAAATATTGCTACCAAGTCACGAATGAGGCAAGAAGGAAAGAGGAAAGTGTGCTTTACGAACACAGACACGAGGTACTTTTTTTATCATTTCACCCTGAGCAAGGCAGAAATGTCACTGATGAGTGGGGGCTACATAACTGTAAAAAGAT
Source organism: Ascarosepion bandense (assembly GCA_037127315.1). Classification (NCBI taxonomy): domain Eukaryota; kingdom Metazoa; phylum Mollusca; class Cephalopoda; order Sepiida; family Sepiidae; genus Ascarosepion; species Ascarosepion bandense. Next base: position 345,742 of record JBBBDQ010001259.1, on the reverse strand, counting down.
TAATTAGAAAAGAGTGAGGACTACAAACTAGTTAGAAAGGAGCAATAGAAAGCTGAGAATGCAGGTGCGATGACAGATAGATAGGTGGAGAGAAAGGGAAGGATATACGGGGGTGGGGAGAGAGGTAGAGTCCAGTGGTTAATAGATGAGTATTGACATTGCATTTAAATTTCTGGAGGTTGTAGCCGTCAGGAAAGCAAGAATATGGGAGCGAGTTCCACAGGCGGGAAGTGCGAGAGAAGAAGCTGCAGGAGTAGAATTGTCGTCTGCATTTGGCTAACCTGACTGTGAATGGGTGGGACCCAGTTGCCAGTCTGGTTGCACGGGTAAACACCTGTTGAGGAGGCACCAGTGACTTAAGTTCGTCCGTGCAGAAGCCATGAAAGTATTTATAGAACAGACAAAAGGAGGCTACATTTCGACGATGGGGAAGTGTCTGCAGTCGAGCCGCCAGACATTGCAGACTCTCCTTTGGAGCCTGTCGAGAACACTGAGGAGAACGGCAGGGGCGCCTGACCATAAATGGCAGCAGTACTCCATGCACGGACGGATGGTTGACTTGTATATATGCAGAATGGATTCAGGCGACATAGTGACCCAACCTTCTTAGCAGTAGATTTAGCTATGGATTCAATATAGTGGTTCCCTTTGAGGTTTGAGGATAGGTTAAGGTCAAGGAGGCGTCGTGTGTTGCTCTCAGGGAGAATCGCTTGGTCCATTCTTATGGGAGGCAGGAGAGGTTGCCTGTGATGTTTGACAGACAACAGCTTGGTCTTAGACGCATTGAAGTTGACAAGTCACTTCTTGCCCCAATTCACCACAGAGTGTAGATCCCATTCAAGGTCAGCAGCGAGATTATGTCTGTCCGCCACGACAGGTTTCTTACTGGTGCGGGAGTATATTGTAGTGTCGTCTACTTGGGAAGTGATCTCATCTGGGAAGTCGTTGATAAAAATAAGGAAGAGCGTCGGGCCCAGGATAGAGTCCTGTGGGACACCAGCATTCGTGCTGTAGGATGAAGAAGCATACCCATTCAAAACGACCTTCATTTTGAGGCTATTTAAAAAAGATTGGATTAGATCAAGCAGGCGACCGGTAACACCGTAACCCCGTAGCTTGCATAGGAGGCCAGAGTGCCAAACCCTGTCAAAAGCCTTGGAGATCTCCAGAGCAACCGTGCGAGCTTCATCAGACTCATCAAGGGCCTGGAGCATGTACTCCGTTACGGTTGTTAGCAAGTCGGCCGTGGACCTGGCAAAGGTGAAGCCATATTGCCTGTCAGAGAAGAGTTTGTGAGCAGTAAGATGAAATATTTCAGCATTGATTATGGCCTCGAATAGTTTCCCGAATATCGGTAGAAGACTGATAGGACGATAGTTGTTTGGGTCAGAGGGTTCCTCACAATTCGTAAACACAGGAACGACTGAAGAGAACTTCCAGTATGCAGGAAAGCAGGAAGCAGAAAGGCAGTAGTTAAACCGTTTAGAGAGGACAGGGGAAAGTTCAGGAGCACACCTCTTAAGGACTATCACCGGGATTCCATCGTCTCCACTCGCCTTATGGGGGTCGAGTTTTGAAATTACTCGGGATACTACTGTCGGGGTAATATATACGTCGTGCAGTTTGGCCTCAGTTCTAATAGGGAAGTCGGGTGGGTGTACTCCAGATGAGTCAAATGTGGAGTTCGATCAGAATCTGTGAGCAAAGCACTCAGCTTTGTCCGCAGATGACGTGAGAACCTCAAATTCATGGATTAAAGGAGGTATTGAGGATTTGCTATTGTTCAGCACTTGTTTACAAATCCTCTCATAGTCCTTGGAGCCGAACTTGCGGTCAGCTATGCGCTGTCGCATTCTCTCAGCAAACAACCGCTTGGTGACATTTAGGGTTCTCTTGCCCTCAATGCGAGCAGACGTGAACAGGCGCCTATTGTGATCAGATGACTGTCTCCGGAATAGACGGAAGTAATGGTTCCTGTGGGCAATGGCGGCTGAGCAGGCAGGAGAGAACCACGGAGAGGAATGAGGTTTTAAGCAATACTTCCCGGTGGGTATGAAGGCATCAATGCCAGCTTTCACCCATGACGAGACCTCAGAGGCACAGTCATCAGCTGATAGATCGAACACTTTTCCCCAAGGGACGTCGCAGAGGAAATCGCGAAAGGCATCCCAGTCAGCTTTTTGGTAGAGGTAGGAGGTCCTATAGGTAGGGGCCTCCTGGGGGAGTTGAGTGGAAAGAAATACTGAGAGAGACTACAGAACAACTTAGAACCAAACCCGAAGCAAAAACTAAAAGAAAAGGGCTGAAAAAATACAGACATACAGGCAGATAAACAGACACACGCACAAACATCTTGCCTTTTATATATATATATATATATATATATATATATATATATATATATATATATATATATATATTAACGATTTTCTGCACTATTGTAAGAACTGCAACCTTGAAACTTCTGAATATCGTTTCTCATGTCTTTGTCTATGAGTATATCAAATTTGATTAAAATCGGACCACTCTTTCTATAACCCGACTTTTTCGATTACTGATTTTCGATATTTATCGGGGATACCTCGACAGAAAATCTAGCTAAGAACACTCGCAGACGCTTATAGTACAACTGTCTAAATTTTCAAGAAAACAGGTTCAGCTGTTTCGGAGTCTATAGGTAACGGACACACACACACACAGACATACACACACAGACAAAGTTCCATTCATAAATAAGTTTAGATACACTACCGACCATAAGTTTGAAACCACCCAAATTTTTAGCAGAATCAAATTCGCCCAGTTTGTATATTTTGTTATTCTTATGCAGATGTCAAGCGAAAAAAAATATTCTTTTCAACTTTAAAATAAACATTTACTCAGTTTGCTACTTAACTCCTATTATTGTGATCAATTTTTTGCCGAAAATTCATATTTATTCAGATATTATAATTACGGTATAATTTATTTTTGTAAACAATATTAGTACGGTATAAATGGCAAGGAAGGAACAGCTTGGCATTGAAAAACGAGCTCAGGTTGAAATTCTTTCGAAAGAAGGATATTCTGAACGTATTATCGCTAAAAATTAAAGCCTATCAAAAATGGCGTGCATTATTGCGTTCAACGACTTCGTGAGACTGAGTTAAATATTGACAGAAAAACATCCTGTAGGCTCAGAGTAACATTTATTGTAGAGGATAGGCACTTGATCATATCTAGCAAGAGGAATAGAAGAAAAC
>JBBBDQ010001259.1:312500-337500 GCA_037127315.1 Ascarosepion bandense | reverse complement strand
TTTCTTTAACACTATTGCCTTCAATATGCCCTGTGAGTGTTACATTTTCAAAGCCTACTTTATTTATTACGTGCCTTAGAAATGTCATAGTTTTCGTAGTTTATCACATGTTTGACGCATGGTATCCTCAGAATTCTACTGTAGATTCCCATTTCTGTTACCTCAAGTCCGTTATTCGTCTGTGAGGACATTTTCTCGGATTCACTCTCATTTTAGTGGACTGGTTAAGAGTTAATCACTCTTTTTTTGTGACGAGATTTTTCGGTTTCTTTCGGGGATACCAGAATCAAGCAGGTACAAAAATTTAACTACCTGGGAAACGTTATAACAGAAGACGGAATGTGTGACACAGAGATCCAAAGGCGAATTGGCATAGCGAAGGGAGCATTCCAGACGTTGAGTAAAGTATTAAGAAACAGGACAATTTTGCTAGAAACTAGGAAGAGAGTACTGGATTGCTACGTGATGTCCGTCCTTCAAAATGGCAGTGAATGCTGGATAATACCATCAAAGATGAAGGAAAAACTTGAAGCAACTGAAATGTGGTTCTACAGAAGGATGCTGCAAATACCATGAATCGAGCATGATGATGATGTCTTGAAAATGATGGAAACAAAAAGAAATTAATAATGAACATCAGGAAGAGATGGCTGAACTTTCTGGGACATGCAATGAGGAAGTAAGGCTTGGAGAATCTTATATTAACAGGCCAGATAGAGGGAAAAAGAGACAGGGGAAAGCAACGGATAACATATTTGAAGGACCTAATCAGGTGGATGACAGAACGAGGATTGCAAGGTGTAAAAGGAGAAGGCGTGCTCAGAGCCACCAGGGATAGGGAAAAGTGGAAGGCCATGATCGCCTACGTCCTGAAGGGACATGGCACAGAGAAGAAGAAAAATACTTTAGTTAGCTTTTGGAACGCATGTTTCCCTAGTCAAGTGCATCTTCAGATCATTCTCAATGTATTCCACTTAAAATCCATACATATATGGATAGATATAAATCAGTATTTTTTTAAAGTTAAGTTACGTTGTTATCAGTACCATCCTGCCTATCTCTACCATCCGATTAAATTGTATGCACGCTTATGCATGCAAATGCATATTTTATCATTTCTGCATTCACTTATTCAATCGTGCGAGCGGGCATATGCAAATTTAGATGTTCTTAAGCAGAAATCCGTTTTAAGTTGATGCGTTTTTTTTTTTTTTGCTTTTTCCTATATTTCATTCTTTCTTTTAATATTGTCTTATTAGTAATCGCACACGCTTATGTAGAATATGAAGGTTAATAGTTTTTACATGGCTGAGTTTTACGGTTCAAATTCCCTCGGCTTTAATAAGAAAGGAATATTGGGGCCCGTGTACTTACCCAGAGAAACGGAGCGGATCGCTTGTTTAAGGAAGAAGGAGAGAGTGTACTATCGAGTGAGGAGACCGGTCGGGATAGATATAAAAAAAAAAGAGAAAAATTGTCTGTGAGTGGTTGACAAGGAGGAGAGGAAGATTTTCAAATGTGTTCGCTTTTGTAATTTATTAAAAAAATGACTGAAATTACTTTAAAAATATTTAACCGTTCAATTTCTATATCTCAAATTGACTCCCTCTCTTTCAATGTTACACACACACTCTCTCTCTCACTTTCAGCTTTCTCCCTTTCGATTCAATATAGATTTTATCAATCTGACGTCACCATTATGTTCACATACATATACCGAATCGTGTTATCTATCTATCTATCTATCTATCTATCTATCTATCTATCTATCTATATTTAGAATTTATAACATAAATATGTTATAATATCACTACAGAAATAACTGTTTTGTTACGAGACTACTTGTGTCCTATCAAATAATGGGGTTGATTTCAAAATCAGCACCATCACAAGTAGAGTCGAAACAAAATGGCTATTTTGTAGTAATATTTTAATATATTTATTCTATAGATACTAAATAAATATTATTCACTCTACTTTACATTGAGCACTTTTTTAAAAATAGTTTTTTAATAGGGAATTTTATTCTATTCATACCTATCCAATACCTGGATATCTATCTATCTATCTATCTCCCTTTGGTTATCTATCTATCTATCTATCTATCTATCTATCTATCTATCTATCTATCTATCTATCTATCTATCTATCTATCTAATATCACTTTTGTAGCGATATTATAACATATTTATATATTCAAAATAAATATTCGGTCTACTTAGTATTAAGCTCTTTTCAAGAATAGTGCTTTTTGGTATAGAATTTCATTCCTGCCGCACCTTCTCAATACTTGTATATATATATATATATATATATATATATATATATATATATATATATATATATGTGTGTGTGTATATATATATATATATATATAATAATAATATTTATTAATAAATTATAACATTGATATGTTATAATATCACTACAAAAGTAGCTATTTTGTTTCGACACTTTTTGTGTCTTTTCAAGTGATGTTGTTATTTCGAAATGAATGGCTTTAAAAGGTTAAGAACAAGCAAGACCTCTTTCAGGGAGGCATTATTGTATGTACAATGTGGACCAATCAGAGTAAAGCAACTTTTACTTTGGAGAATATGTGGGAAGACTTAAAATTAATCTTGGTGGGCATTGGTATTAAAATTTTATAAAATTAAGATCAGCATTATTAATTAACTATTATATCTACTATATTTTTGTTGCTAAAAAAAAACAAAAAAAAAACAGTTTAACCTTATCCCTAAATTTGATAATTTCTAATTTTTTGTTGAGACAGAGGTAGCAAGGTGCACGGAGAGAGTTACAAATTCGGGCCTTTGTAAGGATTTTCCATTTAACAGTGGGTGTTTTGTTTTTTTCCTTTAAGGACCAATAGTATTTAGATAATGAGGTGCTGTGTTTATAGGAATTATTACTGAAAGATAATGTATGTTGATACCAGCGAGTTTTAAACGAGTTCTTAGTCGAACCGATATAAAATTTTATATTACTAGGATTTTCAATTGTGGATACGGTACAAATATAAACTATGGAGCTAACTAGACAGTTATTATATAAAGGGCAATCTTTAGGATTTCTACAATTATAATTGCTGGTATTAGTACCTTTGTCTCTGGTACGATCACTTTGAGAATTGTGATTTACAATGCTTTTAGTATCATAATACTTTTTGAGGACTTTGTTGTTATGTTTTTTAATAATTTTTTCTAGATTATCCGTGCAACTGTAGCTTAACTTGAGAGTATTGTTGTTAAATATTTTACTAAGAGGATTAGTTTTTGGAAAGTGTTTGTTAATTAATTTTAAGAATTTATTTCCTACTTTAGTTTTAACCAACAAATTGTAGGGAGGGGTAAACCATTATTATTTTTCTAGATCTTTTCTTGCTAATATTATAGTTAGTAGGGTTTTTGTATTTAAAATCAGCGGCCTTATAACCGCTGTTTCTGAGTGCAGAATTGTAAAATCTACTATGTCTATCAAAAATTACTTTACTAGAAGAGTTGTTGCTCAGTCTAGATTCGATAGAAGAAGGTATATGTTTAATGACTGATGGGGGATGGTTGGAATGAGGATTAATGTATATAGGATTAGAGTTAGCCTTCATGTAAGGTTGGAAAGAATTATTATCAAGGTCCAGAGTAATATCTAAAAAGTCTACTTGTTTAATGTTAGTCGTGATTTCTACTTTAAGCCCTAAACTCTTTAATTCTCTATGTATTATCTTCCTAATACGATCTACCTTAATTTTAGTGGAATCTCTAACAATCATTAAACCATCATCTCTATATAAACCTATACTATCCGTATTTATACCCTCGTAAGCTGTTAAATTATAGAGAATGAATAATCCCACAAGATCAGAGGCTTCAGCCGAATCTAGTGAACCCATAGCAATGTCAAAGTATTCCCCTGAGGTTTTTTTAGTCCATATATATATATATATATATATATATATATATATATATATATATATATAATCATCCGCAGACAGATCTGTTTCGATGTATCACAGCTCATCAGTACGGTTAGACATCCGATTGCTTTTTACCCAAGATTGAAACCCGACAGAATTGGCGTCAGTCGACAATTCTACCTCTGAGCTGTTGGCGCTCGGTAGAAGGCAGCAGATTTTTTAGCGTGTACATTATTATTATACACACGCCCAATAATTAAGAGTGTTCTAATTCATTGCTGAATTAACGATGCGTAGATGCTAAAGTAGCAACCGTTTTTCAGAGTCTACCATTCTTCCAGAGTGCTCAATCAGGATGTGAGAGCGTAAATCTGTTTCGCTGTATCACAGCTCATCAGTACGGTTAGACGTCCGATTGTTTTTTACCAAGGATTGAATGTATATATATATATATATATATATATATATATATATATATATATATATATATATATATTGCACCCCGGCGTTGTGTAATGATTAGCAAGCTTGTCTTGCTAGAACCTGTTACAACCGAGTAGAGAGTTCGATCCTCATTTGGTACCCTATACTTTAGGCCTTGTGCCACATCTAAGCGCTTAGATAATCATCTATCTATCTATCTATCTATCTATCTATCTATCTATCTATCTATCTCAGTCTGTTCATATCTATCTATCTATCTATCTATCTATCTATCTATCACAGTCTGTTCATATCTATCTATCTATCTATCTATCTCAACCCGTTCAGATTTATCTTCTATCTCAATCTTTTTATATCTATTTATCTATCGTGGTGTCTTCTCTCTAAAGAATCTGTTGAACTCTTCCGCCTACTATAAAATTAGTAGGAGAGGAGGCCTTGTGAGGACAGTTGAATTGATTGGACGCTGGACAACCGACACACGCATTAGTTGTGTAATATTGTTTAGTTTAATATACAATATTTCTGTAACACATGTTTTGTTATTTCTTAAACCTTTCACTTTCTATCTATCTATCTATCTATCTATCTCAGTTTTCTCTCTTTTGCTTCAATAGAGTTTTTATCCATTTGGCACGACAAAGCTAGACTACAATATTCTGTATTCCTTCAATACAAGCTAGACACAATGATAAGTTTACGATTAATGTGTGATTTAGAATTTAAAGACTATCTTGTAGGTTCATATTTTCTCCAATCACGCCGTACAGCAGTTATCTACAGAATCATTTTCTCGAACGAACTGTCAAACCTGCTAGAGGATGTACCCTTGCTAATATGAAAACGCTTGTGGTTTGTGCATGATGGGTCGCCAGTACATTTGTGATGCACTGGCTGACATCAATCATGATAGATTGGCCTGCACGTATCCCCGAACTCAATCCTTTGGATTTTTATCTGTTGAGCCACTAAAACAATTGGTTAAAGCAACAGACATCAATAATGCAGAAACGCTTCATTAACGAAACAATTCAACACACTGTGAACGACATTTTAAGCTAAATGAAGGCCTTTTAGACATATGTTTATATTGACATTTTACTTTGTTTTGGTTTTAGAAACACGGTCCCAAAATGTCTAAATGTATTTTTGGATTTATCTTGTATATTTTTCACTTAACTGCGTCTACCGTAAAATTTAAACTTAAAAACTAAAAAACGAAGGATTTGTAAGGATATGTTTATGTGGACTTTTATCATTTCTTTAGTGCAAGGAACCCGCCCCCAAAGTTGTAAAATATTTTTGACACTTCATATATATATAAGCCTGTTCGCATCTATCTAACTATGCGAGTATTATTTTATTTATTTGTATGATATAATCGTCTTCTAACTAATACTTTTAACATTTTAATATTAAACACTTTATTCATAATGATCGATTTATCTCAAGCAGCTATCGATCTATTAATAATATCTACCTTAACGTATTTGTATATTTCAATATTATATATATGCATGCATATATATATATATATATATATATATATATATATATATATATATATATATATATATAAAGAGAGAGAGTTTGAATTTTAAGTTTGAGTTTTGTTTAACGTCATATCAACCTTCGCAGGTCATTTAATTCTAAAAAGGTCTGGTTTTAAGGTATTTTTATGTTCAGCTATAGTGAGGAGGTTGATGTAATCAGATTTTAATGAAAATTTTTTTGTTTTTATTCTTTTTTATTTTAGAAAGCTGAAAATGTTATCAAAAATATATTGTTGGCAATATTTTTCCTTCAAAATTGTATATTTTTCTGTAAAAGTCTATTTTTATGTATACATTTCTATAAAAGTGTATTTTTATACTTTCATAGTGTTTTGACCCCAGGTTAGGCGTTAATTATTTGCCCATAGCTGGGATCCTTACAGGTGCTACCACTCCGGGTCAGAGCGAACCTAAGAACAACAGCAAATTAAGAGGTAGTTCTATGCACCTCACAACCTCCAAATCAGAGACTTTGCTGCTGGATGTAGTTTACAGTCATGGCCAGGATGAAGAGAGAGACAGAGACAGAGAGAGAAAGGTAGATTGTAAAATGATTTGCAGTGTATTTTCATAGTAAAATCGCTTGCAATTGATTTTCATAGAAAAAGGATTTGCAGTGAAATTTCATATTAAAATCTCTCGCAACACGAGTCTACAAATTGAAAGTCATTGGCTGGGGTTGAATGACGAGGGATAGCCACCACATGAATACGTTTTAATAACAGTTGCGATGCGAACCTGCAACCGCACAAAGTAACGGGGCTACTGCTCCTGCTACCGCTGCTGCTGCTGCAGGTGAAGATTACTATGGTGACAATGATGGTATGTATGTACGTATGGATGATGAGGTGATGGCACGATTATTAAAGACTTTGATTCGCAAGGCTAAAAATAAACGAAATTGAAAAAATATCATGCTTAATGCCTTAAGTATTTGAAGCCATTTTTTTTGCAGTGGCAGTTATCATGGAAAGTATTCGAATAATATAGTTATGTATTTTGGCATGAATCATTAATAAACTAAAAACCCATTTCTCGACTGTGCACTTGCACAAAACTTATATCGATATAAACATTATATATATAATATTTTTAACATAAGTATACATAAAAACACACGCACACACATATATATATATATATCTTTATATATATATATACTATATACATAAAACATATATATATATAATATATATATATAATGTTTTTTAAAATATATATATATATATATATATATAAAACTATTATATATATGTATGTATATATATATTTATAACGTTTTTAATATATATATATATATACATATATCATAGTTTTATATTATTATACATATATATATATATAATAGTTTTATATATATATATATAAATATATATAAAAAACTATTATATATATATATATATATATATATATATATATGTATATATATTTATAATGTTTTTTAATATATATATATATATTTATATATATATATGTTATTTCTAAATCAGATTTGGTTATGGAAAAATCATTTTTTTTTACGGAGAGGCAACACTTCTTATGTTAGCCTTAAAGACATCACGGAATATTCAAAATAAATTTTGAAATGTTGATTTTTTTCTAAAAGTATATTAATGATAATAATAGTAATAATAAAAACAAGAAAGAAAAGAAGACGAATTATTTTTTGCGATTCAAAAATTGCGTCTTGCATAAAAAATGACGAGGGAAATTAGAAATATTTCTATTTCTGATTCATATTTTGATACTTTTTAAAATTTGAATTATTTTTTGTTATCGGTTCCATTTTTTAAACTTTGAAACTTTCCAGATGTATCTAATAATTTATTTCACAAGTTATTTAAATTAGAGTCTTTACCTTTTTCTCACAAAATGTTTATACGCAGGCAGTAACGTGTGGAAAGATCCGATTGCATACCTTGCATTAAGGGAGAATTCTTCAAAGCTTCGATGGTCTTGATGACAATAAACTGCACCCGGCAGCAAGGCCACTGATTAGGAGGTTGTGAGGAGCATGGAACCACATCTTAATTGCTGTTGTTCCTAGGTCCACCCTGACTCGGAGTGGTAGCACCAGATATGTTTCAGCTATAGGCAAAGTAGTTAGCCCCCGAACTGGGGTCAAACGCTATGAAAGTGTCAAAATACACTTTTATAGAAATACATATATATACATAACAATAGACTTTTATAGAAAAATATACATTTTTGAAGGAAAACTATAACCAACAATATATTTTTCAAGAAAAAAAATATTACCAAAACACATTTTTGAAGAAAAAAATAATCTCAGCAAAACATTTTTGAATACAAAGCTAGAAGACATTTTCAGTTTTCTAAAATTAAAAATAATAAAAATAAAAGAATTTTCATTAAAATCTGACTAAATGAACCTTCTCACTACAACCGAAAATTAAAAATTACCTTAAAACTCCATCTTTTGGGCATCAAATAACCCACAGAGATGTTGATATGCCGTTAAACAAAACTCAGACTCAAACTCAAAGCATCGACGACTAATAATTATATAGCGGCTCTAGTATAGACAGGGCCAATATTTACCTAGACTTAAGCATAAACACTGCTAATGTAATCTCATAGAATCAAGAAACCAAGATTTTACAAAGAATTATTTCCTGGAAAAAGCTATCTGAGTAGTACTTCCTTACAACTGGAACCATAGAAAATATGGGTGATTTGGTCACGGATCTAAATTAGCGTTTCTATAATTTTTTTGAATTGCTTAAAGTAAAGAACGAATTTCATCCAAACATTTGCCATGGAAATAGTGACAGAGAAACAATAAACATCCGATGTATTGTCTGTATGACAGAGGCAGCAGTGCGAAAAATAATGCAATTTCTACAGAACACATAAACGATTTCGGATGTCAAGGCTGGAATGAGATGTGTATGCACTTCCAGCTCAGCAATATTCCGTTCCAAAATAGTGAATCCATTCTCTGTGTTTTCCATCTTGACAAAACCTATCACCTGATCCATTATACAGCCTTTCTCTGACGTACGATTTTTTTACCGACACCTGTGTCGTGTTAGATCATAGTTCTTGCCAGAATATATCTTACATATTTATAAGTCTACCATTCGTCTATGCTTCGAATATTGCTGCCACGTATAGCCTGGTAATCCTGGTATATATCTAGATATCTTTGATAAATTCAAAAGAAAAATTTAAGATGTTATTAGTCTTAACCTGATATCTCGGCTTCAGTCAATTTTACACCGTAGCTTCCCTGTTATTTTCATATAAATGTTAGGTTATCAGACATGAAATGACGCACTTTTTAGGAAATGAATAAAACGATTCTGAAATCTAAACTTATTTATAACTGGAAATTTTCTGTCTGTGTGTGTGTTACCTATAGACTCCGAAACAGCTGAACCGATTTTCTTGGAAATTTACACAGTTGTAAAATAAGCGTCTGCGAGTGTTCTTCGCTAGGTTCTGTGTCGATGTACCCCCGATAAATATCGAAAATCGATAATCGAAAAAATCGGGTTATAGAAGGAGTGGTCCGATTTTAATCAAATTTGATACACTCATAGACAAAGACATAAGAAACGATATTCAGAAGTTTCAAAGTTGCAGTTCTTACAATAGTGCAGAATATCTATAATATATATATAAAAGGCAAGATGTTTGTGTGGTGTGTGTCTGTTTATCTGCCTGTATGTCTGTACTTTTTTCATCCCTTTTATTGTAGTTTTTGCTTCGGGTTTGGCTTTAAGTAGGTATAATTGTAGTTCTTAGTCTCAGCCATGATACCCTTTACTCAGAGGACTTATTTGGCCTTCAAAATTCAGTTTACGACGAAAAAACTTATTTGATATCCATAGCAGGAAATCAAAATTTGACTTATATCCATTCATTTTTCTTTCAGTCGACGGTTTCGCTTTAACTGGAAACAACTATTGCTTTTTAGTCTTTCGTACCAACATCCAAAGAGTCTGAGCTCCAGGACCATGGATTAGTTTTGAAGCTTTCATTACATCCGAGCAACGCCGGGCTATACTGTTAGTTTCAAATAACTAATGTATTTAGTTGAAATAGGCACCACGTTGATGTATAACTGTTCTCCAATGTACCTCTAAATTCTTAACCCCATCTATTAAAAAATTATCTTTTGATGTGAGAAACAGTTCAAATGCTTTGATTAACACTTCCTTATTGGAGAATGTTTTATTGCATGTGAAAAGCTGAACATGATTAAGTAAAAAATACTCTTTAGAAGAGATATCAGGTAAATATGGAAAATGAGGCAAACTTTCATTCGTCAGTCTATGCAGCTACTGGACAGTTGATTGACAAGTGTACAGCCGTGTGCAGCAAAATGAGGACATCCCTATTCACAAGTGTAGGATGTTTTTTTAGTGATACGATAAGAGAATTTTTATGCATATTTTATTATTATAGAACTTGTCATGTGCTTATTCAATCATTAATTTAAGTTTCATCAGAAAATTCAAAGAGGAAAATCATGAAAGTTTCACGGGTTTTTCTGGTAAAAAATAAGTGACAGCAAGACAGCATTAGTAATGAAAGAAAAGTTTCAGTGAAAGGGTCAGTTTTGTCAGCAGCAAACAGTAAATAACAGTAGGTTTAAAATTCAAATTTGTAATTTCAGGACTTTTTTTTTAATCGTGTCACCCCAAGCAAGGTATTCCACTGCCACTTTAGCGCAGGGAGTTACATAGAGCGATTGGGTATAGGAAATGTCAGAAGGAGGGTGATAGACGACTTAGGATGTACATAGGGAGAGAGTTGGAGAGAGTGGGTGTGAGTTAGTGTGTTAGGACGTGTCTATTGACCTTACATTTAAACTTGTAGCCATCGGGGAAGCAAGCATGCGGTAGGGGATTCCACAGGCGGGAAGTGCGAGGAAAGAAGCTGATGGAGTAGAAATTGCGGTTACATTTCATCGGATTCACTGTAAAAGGTTGGGACCTAGTTGCCAATCTAGTATCTCGTGCAAATTCACATCTAGGAGCACCAGTAATTTAAGTTCGTCAGAGCAGAAGCCATGAAAGTATTTATAGAAGAGGCACAGGGAAGCCACGTCACGCCGGTGAGAGAGATACTGCAGGCGGTCAGCCAAGTCTGTATCAATCACATTACAGATTCTTCGCTGAATTTTGTCAAGAACCCCGAGGAGGATAGAAGGGGCACCCGACCAGATGTGGCAGCAGTACTCAATATACGGGCGGATGGTGGATTTATATAATTGCAGGATAGATTCAGGCGGAAAGAATTTCCGGGCCCTGCACAGAGAGCCGACTTTGATTGTCCCAGAGAAAAAGAGTCTTGTGGATAAAAAACGAAAACTTTATGTCTAGTAGAAACATTGATACTTTATGTAAATATTAGGTTGTCAGACATGAAATGACGCATTTTATAGGAAATTAATAAAACGCTTTTGAAATGTTAAATTACTAATTTATTTAGTTGAAATAGGCACCATGTTGATAAATAACTGTCCCTCAAAGTACCTCTAAATTCTTGATTCCATCTTTAAAATATTCTCATCCTTTGATGCTAGAAATAGTTCAAATGCTTCGATTACCTCTTCGTTATTAGAAAATGTTTCTCGCTTGAATTAATCCTATATACTCATAAGTCTACTATCCCTTCCTACTTCAAAAGAAGAATCTGCAATGTCATTGGACCTGACATGACATCTGGTCTTCAGTCAATTTCTTACTCCCCTAATGTTGCTTCCCAGTAATCTTCTGATAAATACTTTGATGGTAATTTTTTGATGACCTTTCCTCGGTTGGATCTTGACTTTATAAATTTAAGCGCCGTAATAGATTGTGGTACAGTGGATATCGGCTCCGAACGAGAAACCGGGGAGCCGAGTTCGAATTCCAGCTGAATCCATTTTATTCACTTACACGCCAATAACCTTGGGAAAGGTATTAATCCCTCTCTTCCTTCCAGTTATGAGTTAAATAGCAGGACAGATTGGGTTCTATAGCCTTGGTCAGCAACCAGTCTACCGCAGAAAGCAATGGCAACCTACTGCAGGATGTCTCTTTCGAGACATGATCACCCAAGCTTATATCACGTATGGCACTTAACTGATTGACTGAATAGATTGGCAAAAATGTCCCATCATTTTATTCTTGAAATCTTTAGATGTAACCTAAGTTTTATGTTTCTCTTTCTATCTCTCCGCTCTTGAGTATCAGGTTCTCCAAGCCCTCCTTCCTCATTAAGTGTTCCAGAAACTTCAGCTCTCTCTTCCTTATGTTAAGTATGAGTTTTCATTTCGTTTCTGTTCTCTCTAAAACATCGTCGTTCTCATATGTTTGGTCCATGTTATACTCAGAGTTCTTCTGCAGAACGATATTTCTGTTGGTTCGAGTCTTTCCTTCATCATTGACTGGGTTGTTCTACATTCGCTGTCATATAGGAGAATAGATACCACATAACAATCCAGTACTCTTCTCTTTGTTTCCAACGAAATTTTCTATCTTTGAATACTCAGCTTAACATATGGAATTCTTCCTTTGCCATACCAATATGCCTTCGGTTCTCAGTGTAACATTTTCTGTCCTCTGTTAGAACACTTCCCAGGTATTTAAATGTCTGTACTTGCTTCATGACCATCAGTCAGTTAAGTGCCATACGTGAAACACGCTTGGGCGATCATGTCTCGAAAGAGACATGACTGACTGGGCAGAAGATTATCCCGCAGTAAGTTGCCGTGGCGTTCTGCGGTAGACTGGTTGCCAGCCATAGAACCCAATCTGTTCTATTATGTAACACATAACTGGAAGGAAGCGACGGATTAATACCTTTCCCAAAGTTATTTGCGCGTAAGTGAATGCAATGAATTCAACTGGAATTTGAACTCTGCTCCCCGATTCGAAATATCATCATCATTTATCCATCACACCCAATGGTGCATAGGGCAGCAACGTTTTTTTTTTTTTTTTTGCTGTTTCTGTAACAAACTGTTTTTTATGGGGCAGGCTCGTTAGCCCTGCGCCTAACCCCCAAGCCTGGAGAACCGGTGGACCATTCTTGGTCACTTACGTTTACAGCACCTAGTATTCCAAAATGGTCACCCATTTTAGTACTGACCAGGCTCGATGTTGCTTAACTTCGGTGATCGGGCGGGAACCGGAGCATTCAACAGCCGTAGATTCCAAATATACTGAAGCTTAAATGCGGCCAATGTTTTCATGCAGATTCAAGTAGAGTTAAAGACGTATATTGCAACATTGAATAAACAAGCAAATGTTGACATGAAAAATCTACAAAAACATTACTAAAAACATCTCAACACTGGAACGGAACTTATAAAATCCGCAGCGTTTATGTGCTCACTGATGTCCTTGGGAGGGTTGTGTGCACCCTGCTCCCTCCCAGCTGTGTGTGGGGCGATGTATTCTGTTCAGTATAAACTTATAACCAAGGAACAACTGTGATCAGCAATTAACAATTAAAAGGCAATAAATTTGAGGACAAACAATTTTGACAGCAATTAAATGTTTGAGGGCATACAACTTTAAAAGCAACCAAGAGGTTGAAGACAAACAACTTCGCTCAAACAACTTTGAAAACAATTAAAAGTTCAAAAACAAACAACTTTGAAACCAATTAAATGTTCAAAGACAAAACAACTTTGGAAACAAAATTTTGAATGCAAACAACCTCAAAGCGATTAAAAACTTGACGACAAACAACTGAAAAAAATGATTTTCAGCATTACAAGACCTAAAGAAGGTCGATATGTTGGTTAAACAAACCGACAAACAACTAACCAACCAATCAATACAGGGAGATTTGGTTGCTACTATCTTGAATGAAATATCGCTTATGCATGGCAGATTTTCCTCGTGTGTGACAACATCAACCTCTCGTCTTTTGAAATGTTTACGATAAACGACAATAGATAACTGAAGAGAGTCAGGGGTTACAACAAAAATTTTGGCAATACGGCTAAGATGCACGTTGTGAGTAGAACAGGAGGCTAAATTTAATTGTAAATGTAAAATGCTATTTACGTGCTTGTTCTACAGTGAAAGTTTCCGATCACACTGTGGGTGCGTTTGTTTCCATATCGATTGATATATATATATATATATATATATATATATATATATATATATTTTCAACTAAAGAAAAAAAAATTTTTTAAATATTTTGAATTTGTCCAGCGTCTGTAATATTTAAAAAATTTTTTTTCTTTAGTTTCTTTCTTTTTCCCTCCCTTCCTTCTATTATCTCTCTTACCACCTTTTTTCCGTGTTGCTTAAACTTGCGTCGATTTAACACGGCTGTCTGTTAATTTTTAGTTACATTCTCCCTTTTTTTTTTGCGAACCCAGACGATGTCAATTTTTTTCTTTTTTTTTCTTTTCTTATTTATTTGATTTTATTCTATCTTTTTCTTTTTCTTTTTCGTTTTCTTTTTCTTTTTCTTTCCCTTTATTTTTATTTTTATTTTATTTTATTTTATTATTTATTTTTTAATTTCTTTGCAATCTATTTAAAAAGGAAAAGTAGACTAATTTTTCTCCAGTTTCTGAAAGGTTTTTTCTGTTGCTGAGGTGATGTGTCGTCCCCCGTGGGGATTTCATATCGAAATGGCCATTCAACATCTTTGAATTAATCCTTTTTTAATATATATATATATATATATATATATATATATATATATATATTGTTGGGCACTCGTATCTTACGTTACACTACATAATCCCCATTGCAGATGCAATTCTGTTTGTTCAACAACTACAGAACCCGCCAGTTGTTTATATTGCAACTATGCTTAGCGGACCTTACAGTTTCTGGGAGAGTACGTTATCCTGAACAAAACACAACCCTTCAACGGCTTTGAAAGAGTCCTGTGTATCCAACTTCACTCACATGGCTGGAATCACCCCATTGTATGGTTTCCGGGAACCTTCTAAATGTGCTGCCTGATAGGATCGTCTCCCCCAGACCGATACCTTCAAGAAGGTACCATCCTGAAAAATTGAGCATGGTGTGATTCTGTAATATAACAATCTGGCCCCACCCGAGGAAGGCTGATGCAAGCGAGGGTGTTTCCGGTCGTTGAAAGGAACGGATGTTGTTTGACCTTATTTCCGGCAGCAGCGGAAATAACTACAGAGGCAAACAGAACAGGTGTCTCTGAGAATTACGTGGGCGTGCGTGGGCGAGGCAAAACCGGAAGAAAAAGTCCCGGTTCTGGAAGATTATAAAAAGACCTCGGCACACGGATTCGCCAGTAGTAGTAGAGGAGCGACAGAGATCGGCCGGTGAAGAGAGACACAACAGATACGACTACACTCCCGTCAACCCATTTGAAGCGCGCTCTCTCAATTCTCTTTTCCCTATTCTACACGGTCCATCGTCATTAATAAAAATATAACTTCATATTTTTATATAAAAAAAAAAAATTATTCGTCTGTTGTATATCGACAAACAACAAACACGCATATATATAAAAATATGAAGTTATATTTTTATTAATGACGATGGACCGTGTAGAATAGGGAACAGAGAATTGAGAGAGCGCGCTTCAAATGGGTTGACGGGAGTGTAGTCGTATCTGTTGTGTCTCTCTTCACCGGCCGATCTCTGTCGCTCCTCTACTACTACTGGCGAATCCGTGTGTCGATGTCTTTTTATAATCTTCCAGAACCGGGACTTTTTCTTCCGGTTTTGCCTCGCCCACGCACGCCCACGTAATTCTCAGAGACACCTGTTCTGTTTGCCTCTGTAGTTATTTCCGCTGCTGCCGGAAATAAGGTCAAACAACATCCGTTCCTTTCAACGACCGGAAACACCCTCGCTTGCATCAGCCTTCCTCGGGTGGGGCCAGATTGTTATATTACATTCCTCGCCCTCCCATTTTCCAAAATGTTCACCTAAGAACATTTTAAGCGCAACACCCTCGCACTCCTCCCCATGCCACACAAGCCCGACAATTGTATAAAACATGTGCACGCCAAAACAACAAAACATGTGCATGCCGAAACAAAAAAAACAACAAAAAATATATAGGGGAGCCTACATCGGCAACCCAACAATGTTCGTGTCCATCGTGAAAATTGTTCTACCAGCTCGATGTTTCATTGTTCTTTTTTTTTTTTTTTTTTAATATCCATTTTCACAGAATTGGGCAAAGTTCTTAAAAATGTTCATTTTCTTTCTCGACTCTGTCCATAAGCGTAGACGCCTCGATGCACGACCACATTATCATAGGCGGTAACCGCGCCCCAGTTTCTAAACTGACATCGAGTAAATGACCTTTGACCAACACCATGCGTGTTTCTGCTCGAGTTTATTGTTACACATGTAACTTCATTTAATTTAATTTAATTTCAAACATACTATGTTTAAACACAGAAAAATGGCCATTATCTGCAGTACATATCATTCATAGTCTGACCGAGAAATGTTCAATAGAAAATGAAGAAAATTACCCTGATTCCAACGTTAATCCGCATGCAATTTACTTGTGGAGGATTAGAGGTTTCATCTATATTAATTTAGTCTAAAACAATGGACCCGTGACTCGTAGTTCCTTAGTTTGTACAATGTTTTCTATTCATTGAACTACTTCCTCTGGATTCGAATCCAAGCATATCTGATTTGTTGACATCTCTCTGTTTAACGCAGAGACATTTGAGTGTTGAACACCCGTTGACCCCGGAGTACTATTCACAACGGATAACTCCCTTTCCTTTTCCCGAAGCACTGTTGCTTCTTTCACACTTAAAAATCCGCTTCCTAGCTATTATTCCAAGGATTATCATAACGCCGACTATGCCAGCAATGACTCCTATCGTCAACTTCTTCGGGAGTTCTTCATATCCTTCACTAAATCTTTCCATATCTATCTGTTCCAAGGTATTTACTAGTTTGCGGATAGGAATCTCCTCCATATCGCGCAATTCTACCGGCATGGTGTCCACTGAAAAATTGGGAAATTTCTGTGTAATTGGGGACCAAACCACTGAACCAGAGACGTATAATTTACTTTATGCTTTAGATACTATTAATAATTTTCCACGTTTGTATCTTCCTAACTATTTCACTTAACTATCGTTAATCCTCCCACTGCTTCTTTACCAATCCTATAGCATATCAGGCAATAAGTCTACAAGACTTTTCAGTTGTTCTTTCTTTTTGTTCCGATCAACTGTGGAATCTGCAGGTCTATCCGTGTCAATATAAAGTTTTCAGAAATTAATATATCTTCAAAAGATATTTCCCAAGTCACATAAATGAAAATTCACAGAGGATGTTGAATTGATGGGAACCTGCACAAAAGCATAATTCACAAACATAGAAATGTAAATCATTTTGTAGTGTACAGTCATTGAAAAGAAATCCAAAAAAAAACAAAAAAACCTAACACTGCACAAACCAAAGAAAACATTGTTATCAACAAGTTAATCCAATTATCCACTTTAAAGAGTAGAAGAAACTTCCTTTACATGATTTTACATTTCACTTACTCAATAAAAGTAAGATTAATTAAGCAACATACCAGTAAACTCACTTCACATATATGGTAAAATATTAACAAAAAAAAAAAATAAATAAATCATTAACTCAGATGTTTTATACTTACAGATAGGTAAATATCTCAACTTTATTCCTCTCGTCAACCCCCTATGCGCTCTCCGCTAGGCGTACTACTCTCTGCATGTAGTCCCGCATCCCCTCCGTTCTACCCTTAATGTGTTCGACACCGAACAATCCACATGTCTCAATTCTAGGGTCAGATCGGCAAAAGTATGCTGTTCCATTTTTTTTCTAACTAGACTTATAAACACGAGCAGAAAATACACACACTATCAAATCAAAGAGTCACCTACCTTGGCTGATGTCTATAGTCGTGCGGCTGCTATATATTTTCGTCTTCTTTTTTCTTTCTATCTGGTAGTTTTAAGTCCGTTGAATTTCAATCGTCGCCGTGGCAACCAGCTCGCATCTAACTCTCAAAACAGCAAGTCACTAGGCACCAATTATTCGCCTCAAAACACGCATATATATAAAAATATGAAGTTATATTTTTTTTACTGACGATGGACCGTGTAGAATAGGGAACAGAGAATTGAGAGAGCGCGCTTCAAATGGGTTGACGGGAGTGTAGTCGTATCTGTTGTGTCTCTCTTCACCGGCCGATCTCTGTCGCTCCTCTACTACTACTGGCGAATCCGTGTGTCGATGTCTTTTTATAATCTTCCAGAACCGGGACTTTTTCTTCCGGTTTTGCCTCGCCCACGCACGCCCACGTAATTCTCAGAGACACCTGTTCTGTTTGCCTCTGTAGTCATTTCCGCTGCTGCCGGAAATAAGGTCAAACAACATCCGTTCCTTTCAACGACCGGAAACACCCTCGCTTGCATCAGCCTTCCTCGGGTGGGGCCAGATTGTTATATTACAATTCGAACCTGGGATTCATGATTCATGAACAGAAAGGAAACGTTCTAACCGCTCAGTCACGCCCTCTCACTCACTCTCTCTCTCTCTCTCTCTCTCTCTCTCTCTATATATATATATATATATATATATATATATATATATATATATAAACTAAAGACCAGCGAAATTTATTTAGTAAATATTCTGTTTTTTATTATTTCTAACCATTTTCTTGGATTCTTGTATATATTTAAATATGAATCGTTTATTTTTGGATATATTTAAATATGTATCGTTTAATGTCAGAATGTTTTGACTTCTCCAAAACATTTGTCGGGTCATCATTTTCAGATATTGCACCTTCACGCGTCGTATCGGTTTTTAAGTGTCTTAAACTTCACGCACCAGTTTATGCTGTTCTGTTGTTTCATTATTGCATTATCTCTACGATTAACTTGCAATTATCCGATAATAATAATACGGTATGTATCAGTTAATCATTTTTCTTCGCCACACATTATTGCATGCATTTTGGAGACAGATATAGAAAAATGGTGTTGAAAAATGACGGATTGACTGAGAATGGCTGTATTTCAAGTTATTCATATGTGGTCATTTCTCACACACTTTATTGTTTTTTAGAAGAACAGAGGTTGAAGAAAACTCATTATATAAAGGAAACACTAAATTATATCTAATGTCACTCATTTAATATGTTAAGTGATAATGTGACTAGTTTAATGAATTATACTATATTTAATGGCATTCATTTAATTAAGACACGCAAACTTAATGGTCTCATTTGATAGGTTATGCTTCATTTAATAGTTTATACTAGTACATAATAAATGGTGCAAATTGAATGGTACGCATTTAATAAATAACTTTATATTGAATAATACTTGTTTTGAAGATTATTGTCGGTTTAATGGCACACATTTAATACATAATGCTATTTTAATATAAATCATTTAATTGCTTATGCCATGTTTAATGGCACTCATTTGATTAATTATGCTATGTTTAATAGCACTCATTCAATAGATTTTGCTATGTTTAATGGCACTCGTTTAATCGATTGTACTATTTTAATTGCACTCATTTAATTGATTATGATGTGTTTAATGGCACTCAGATTATGCTATCGGATTAAAAGTTAGTCCAAATCTTTCCACTGTAAATTAGATGTTATTGTATCGATTACGATGTATGCGTGTGTGTGTCAATATGTATATGTTTTCATTTATTTCAATAGACTTAACTATATATGCACACACATGAATACACACACACATATATGGAGAGTTTCTAAGCGTAGATGTGGCACAAGGTCGAAAGTATAGGACACCCTTTGGGGATCGAACCAACTAGTGTGTGTGTTTGTGTGTGCGTCATTTTCTATTCATATCGACGATGATGAGTCGATTCTTCTGACATTTACCATTTCTTCTTCGCCAAATTTTCATCTTTTCATTCAGGTATTTCCTCCTTATATAGACTTTAATGGAGCATATTCCTACATACGCTCGAAATAAACTCAATCCCAACCAGGACCATTTCCACAGAAAATAAAATATATGTCTTCGTAAACAGCGTTCTAAATCTTCAACAGAGCCTGTTCTTCATAGTATCAACACACTCAAGAACGCGTATGCGCGCGCACACACACACACACATATATATATATATATACATGTGTGCGTGTGTCTGTGTATGTGTGTGTGTGTGCGTGTGCCTGTGTTGGTATTCTGTATCACATTATTATACCTTTTACGTGCTATTTTTCTTTACCTTGTCCCTTTTATTTAGTTTTTTTTTTTAAATCTGTTCCCTGCGGATATATTATGCAATCTTTTGGCAAAATCACAAGTTACCCAAGGCGCAATCTGGAATTCGGCCTTCTTTTGCTGAATTCAAAGTTCTTTAGACGAAGATATTTCGGCTGTTAAGTCTGATGGAAATGCACTGTCCGCATTTTAGTGAGCTGCTTTCTTCTCCCCCACCACCCTTATTTTATATCTCGTAAAGCACCTTTTACACACTGCCAAATAATGACAGCTTAAGTGAATTTAAAACATGCCTGCATGGTGTAATGATCGTGAATGGACAGACAGATAAATATGATCGCTTCCCGCAATTCCTTTTTCTTGATAGGTTTTCCCCTTTTTATCTTTCATTCTTTTTCCCTTCATCATATTATTATTTTTAGTTTTATATTTGGTTTGTTTTTCCATTTTTTTTTCACTGTCGAGGTTTATTTGCTTTTCCTCTATTTTTATGAAATTCTTTCTCATTCTTGTTCATTCCGTTTCACGTTTTTATATGTGAGTTCTCACTCTTTCGCTTCTCTCGCTTCTTTGTTTTTTCTGCTCATTCACTTTTTGGCTCGTTCACTCTTCTCGCTCATTCGCTTTTCTCGCTCATTCATTTGTTTTTACATACGCATTTTTTCATTCTCTTTCTTGCTCATTCGCTTTTTCGCTCATTCGTTTTTCTTGTTCATTTGTTTTTCTCTTTTGTCCGTTTATTTCGCTAATTCATTTTTTTGTATCATTTTTTAAATTTAGAAAGACTTCATTTCTACCTCTCTTTCGTTATTTTTCTCATTCATTTTAATTCATAGATTATCAGGTTTTGAAAAAGATTCTCCCTCCTTACCTTCAATTTCTATTTAGTAATTCTCTTACCTTTCTCTTTTGTCTAGTTTACATGTCTGTCTTCCACAAGTTTCTACCATTTCTTAAATTCTATTGCTCATTCAACATATCAAACTTCATCTGCCTCATTTAAGATGAAGATAGATCGACAGATAGACCGATAGATAATGAACTGTTCAAGATAAATAGATAGACTTGAGCATATATAATATAGATAGTTTGATATTAAAAAACGTAGATAGATAGATAGATTTGAGCATATATTGATATATAGATAGCTTGATATCAAAGAACGTAGATAGATAGATAGATAGATAGATAGATAGATAGATAGATAGATAGATACATAGACTCCTGATCAAAAATTTAAGACCACTTAAAAATCTTTAAAAAGAATTTTTTTTTTTTACAAACAGATTTTAAACTGCAATCTAAAATAAAATACTGCAATCTAAAATAAAACAAAAAGCTACATTCCAAATATTTCATTTAGAAATTTACATTTTTATAAAATAAGGCGATTTCCGCATGATCAAAATTATAAGACCAGGGGAATAAATTGTTAGATCTATGGTAATTCCAATGTTTTTAGTTCAGTTAGAGATTAGCAATCACTGCGGAAAGGTGATACCATGCCTAAAGCAAGCAAACTTACCAAGTTGAGCGTTCTCAAATTCTAGAATTCCATAAGGAAGGTTTGTCACAGCGGACAGCTGCTGCTAAGGTAAATCGCAGTAAAACTGTGATTTGCAACTTTCTAAAGAAAAGTTAGAATTATGGAAAAGCAAAATCCTCTGGTAGGCACCCAAAACTTTCTCCTGCATTGAGTAAGAGAATAAGACGGGTTGTTATGAAAGAGGGGGGACTTTCTTCTTGTCAAATTAAGGCAGTCACAGATGCTGATTGCAGTGCCGTAACCAACAGACGACACTTACGACAAAAAGGCATGGTAAATAAAAAGCATAAACAAATTCCTCGGCGGCTTCCACGTCACAAGGTGGACTGCTTAAAGTTTGGTTGTGAATACCAAACATGGGACGTTGAGAAGTGGAAGAAAGTCCTGTTTTCTGATGAGAAAAAATTAAATCTAGATGGTCCTGATGGCTTCCAACAATATTGGCATAACAAAAACATGCCTCCTGAAATTTTCTCCACACGTCATAGTGGTGGAGGGTCCCTAATGGTATGGGGTGCCTTTTCTTACAGAGAGACGATGGAGCTCCAGGTGGTGCGGAGTTGTCAAACAGCGGCTAGATATGTTAGCATGCTACAAAAAGCATCATTGATGACGGAAGGCCTTCATGTGTGTGTGGATGGACGGTTATTTCAACAGAATAATGCTGCAATCCATGCTGCAAGACAGACCTTGAACTTTCTACAAGAAAATGGGGTCCATCTCTTGGTACATCCTGCATGCTCACCAGACATGAACCCAATTGAAAATGTTTGAGGATGGATGACAAGAGATGTTTATCGAAATGGCAAACAATATTCAACATAAATGAACTTCGTGAAGCCATCTTCAGAAGCTGAAGCAACATCCCCCACACCTTAATGGAAACGCTTATTTCTAGCAGGCCCGACAGTATCTTTGAAGTCATCAATAGCAGTGAAGGTAGAACTCATTATTAAATTTGGTTGTTGAATGTTTTCATACACTTTTTATACACTTTTTGTACAATTTTGTAGAATTTTTGTCTCTGGTCTTATAATTTTGATCATGTGTAAATCGCCTCATTTTATAAAAATGTAAATTTCTAAATAAAATGTTTCGGATATAGCTTTTTGTTTCCATAACCTTTTAGATTGTAGTATTGCTAACCTTAAGTGAGAGGAGTTTAAAATCTATCCGTAAAAAAAAATATTTCTTTTTAAAGATTTTTGTGTGGTCTTAAAATTTTGATCAGGAGTGTAGATAGATAGATAGATAGATAGATAGATAGATAGATAGATAGATAGATAGATATACAGACAGCGTGAAAAGGAAATACGAAGGCCAAACTGGAAACGGAAACTCAAAATGGAACGTACTAAGAGAAGCTCTAGTGATATCCGGTAACGACATCATCCCAAAGTAAAAATGAGTGGATCACTTAGTAAATTCTTGACATTATCAAAAGGAGACAGAAAGCAATGCCGAGACATGGAACGGAATAAAGGAAAATATACAAATAAATAAGGAGAAAATGCAGACAGGCTAAAGAATGGCTTAACAAATGCGTAGAAATAGAGAGACTGAGCAGAACAAATAAAAGAGATCAAATCTATCTATCTATTTGTATATATATATATATAATCGTGTCACCCCAAGCAAGGCATTCCATTGCTACTATAGCGCAGGGGGTTACATAGAGCGATTGGGTATAGGAAATGTTAGAAGGAGGGTGATAGACGACTTAGGATGTACATAGGGAGAGAGTTGGAAAGAGTGGGTGTGAGTTAGTGTGTTAGGAGGTGTCTATTGACCATGCATTTAAACTCCTGGTGTTTGTAGCCGTCGGGGAAGCAAGCATGCGGTAGGGAATTCAACAGGCGGGAAGTGCGAGGAAAGAAGCTGTTGGAGTAGAAATTGCGGTTACATTTCACCGGTTTCACTGTAAAAGAGTGAGACCTAGTTGCCACTCTAGTATTTCGTGCATATTCACATCTAGGGGCACTAGTTCGTCAGAAACTAGTGCCCCCTAGATGTGAATATGAATATAGCCATGAAAGTATTTATAGAAGAGGCACAGGGAAGCCACGTCACACCGGTGAGAGAGCGACTGCAGGCAATCAGCCAAGTCGGTATCAATCACATTACAGCTTCTTCGCTGTATTTTGTCCAGAACCCCGAGGAAAATAGAAGGGGCACTCGACCAGATGTGGCAGCAATACTCAATACACGGACGGATGGTAGATTTATATAAGTGCAGGATAGATTCAGAGGGAAAGAATTTCGGGGCCCTGCACAGAGAGCCGACTTTCATAGCAGCGGATTAAGCCATGGATTCGACGTAGTCATTCCATTGAGGTCCTCTGAGAGTGTCAGGCCAAGCAGGCGTTGTGATTTACTCTCTGTGAGGCAAGCCTGTTCCATACTAATGGGAGGGAGGTGTGGTTGTCTGTGGTGGTTAATTGACAGCAGCTTCGTTTTGGAAGAATTGAATTTTCTTACCTCAATCCACCAAAGATTGGAGGTCCTTTTCAAGCTCGGCAGCGAGGTTCGCCTTGTCACCAACACCAGATTGGGGAGATCATTGATGTAGATTAAAAAGAGCGTAGGACCTAGGATAGTGCCGCGTTTGTAGGGTAGTTCTGGGAGGCATGTCCGTTTAATAACACCTTCAGTGTGCGGTTAGAGAGGAATGACCGGATTAAGTCCAACAAAAGTCCAATTATGCCATAGCTTCGCAGTTTCCGTAGAAGGCCGGCATGTCATACTCTGTCGAATGCTTTAGAGATATCCAAGGCAACGGTTCGGGCTTCACCATTCTTGTCGAGAGCCTGGTATATATACTCGGTGATGGTCGTTAGCATATCAGCAGTAGACCTGGTGAAGCGGAGGCCATACTGTTTGTCCGAGAGGAGCCTTTGGGCTTTGAGATGCTGAACGACCTCGGCATTGATAATGGCTTCGAACACTTTACCGAAATAGACTAAACTATCGCCCGGTTCACACTCCACCCACATCTATTGAACAGGTGAAGAGGCTCATCCCTTGTTTCCTGTTTAGGATGCGGTTTCCGGTTTTCTCTTTTCCAATCTTTTCACTCTTTTCCTTTTTTATTTTTTTTTTCAATTGGAGTAGATAGACTAAACTATTGCCCGGTTCACACTCCACCCACATCTATTGAACAGGTGAAGAGGCTCATCCCTTGTTTCCTGTTTAGGATGCGGTTTCCGGTTTTCTCTTTTCCAATCACTCTCTTTTCCTTTTTTATTATTATTTTTTTTTCAATTGGAGTAGATAGACTAAACTATCGCCCCGTTCACACTCCACCCACATCTATTGAACAGGTGAAGAGGCTCATCCCTTGT
>JBBBDQ010001259.1:247500-307500 GCA_037127315.1 Ascarosepion bandense | reverse complement strand
TGCATTGGAGTCGCCAGATCAGTACCTATCACATTACAGACTCTCCTTTGGAGCTTGTCAAGAACACTGAGGAGAACGGCAGGGGCACCTGACCATAAATGGCAGCAGTACTCCATGCATGGACGGATGGTTCATTAAGATTCGGATGATAAGTGTCTTGGCATGGCTCATTAGCGTCATTATAGTGGATAAATATACAAATTTCCTTACATTTTCAATGTGCCTTCAGCGATTAAACATTTCCATCGTGCAAAACGGATGTCAGTCAGTTTAGGTGCCATACGTGATACACGCTTGGGCGATCATGTCTCGAAAGAGACATAACTGACTGGGCAGAAGATTATCCCGCAGTAGGTTGCCATTGCTTTCTGTAGTAGACTGGTTGCCGACCAAGGCTATAGAACCCAATCTGTCCTGCTATTTAACCCATAACTGGAAGGAAGAGACGGATTAATACCTTTCCCAAGGGTATTTGCGCGGAAGTGAATACAATGGATTCAACTGGAATTCGAACTCGGATCCCCGGTTTCTCGTTCCGAGCCGATATCCACTGTACCACATTGTTCCATTTATGGACTTACTTATCACACTGCATTTGTTTCCGATAATTTTACAGTTGTTTTTCCTCGCTATGAGGAATGTTCCCAAATATTTTGCTTAATTCTTTTCAACATTGTTTCGTGAAAATAATATTTTTCCTTTTCGAATCTGTCCGTAACGTTTTTAAACATTTTTCTTCGTTTCATGTTTTGGCCTCAAACACATTATATGCAATGTAATATCCAATTATATTGGTCGTTAGGCTTCGGTGTTTTTTCAATAAATGATGATTTGTTTCGTCTTTTTCATATAATTTGTTTTAAGTCAAGATTTAGTTATCTTCAAACAACTCTAAACTACAATATATGGTTTATAAATGTGTTTATAAAACACGTAAAGTATAAAATGTTCATATTCCATGTCTCATTAGAGTTTTAAGGGCAGCACATGTACTGCATACGCAGTAAAAGTGGTGTTTCTTTGAATATGACAGCCTGATAGATAGAACCTAACCCTCTCCAGGCTGGTTTGAATTCAGATTTCTTCTTCTCTTTAGTCCAAGGCTATAAAACCCAGTCTGTCATGCTATTTTACACATAGCTTACGGGAGATTCATCTCTTTCCGAAGGTTATTAGCACGTAAATGAATGTAATGAATCCGGTTGGAATTCGAACTCGGCACTCCGATTCCGCTTCCAATTACTACACCATACGTCCATAATATACGTACATTATAAAAATATGTTCCAGATGTTTTCACAGCTAGAGGTGCTGGCGGGGACATCCTCCCAATGTCTATAAAATACTTCCGTGGCATGTATCTCAAATAGCCTCTGACAATCCAGTTCAAGTGGAAAAGTGGCGCTTCTTAACCAACCACAACGAATAGATGTATCTCGACGGTCCATGAAAATGGTCGAACGAGGAGAATAAAATAATTGATGATAAACCCTCGCTGTTTTGCGATCATATCCAAACATGGAAAAGACTAAGAAAGTAAATCTAGGCAGAAAAACCGGGATGCGACCCTGAAACAGTGAAAAATTGCTGGCAACTCTTTCAGCCAAGTCGTCCCCATAAGTTATGCCGTTGATTCTTGTCAATATGGCTTGGTGGGCGGCATATATTTTGGGCAATGAGCGGCCTCCATATACCATCGGCTATGCCTACACTTTGGAGAGGACACATCAGTTTCATCAACATAGAAGCAAATTTTGACCAAACAGAGCGAGAATAATTACTAATGTACTGAACACCTCACAGGCACATTCATTCATATGACAGAACAAATTTTCCATTTAGTAGTTACCTTTTCACAGAAAAAAAAAAATTGACGTATTTTAATTGGGACACATGACATTTTGGTAAGAAAACATGTAAATACAATAAAATATGATTTTTCTTTGTTTCTAAATAATGCTAAATTAATTCAAATAACATTTTAGTAAATTATTACCGAAAAAATTTATTACCGTATTACCGAAAAAATTTATTAAAAAGTGTCTAAAATATTTGCTATCTGAAATATTTAAAAGTTCCTGTTGAAATTACGATTATTAGATTTCTTTACACAGTTAAGAAGACCACCGCACCGTCTCTAAAAAAATAATGTCTACTTAGCTGGCTAAAATTTGAGAAACCGCTCAAGCTGAAAATGTTTTATCGCTACTTACCACACACACACACACACACACACACACACACACATATATATATATATATATATATATATATATATATATATATATATATATATATATTTTAATTCAGATACTTCAATCCAAGGGAAAAAAGCAGGAAGGTAAATTCCAAAAAAAACGATACTAATTAATATTAAAAACTTATTTTAATATTAAAAAATGATACAGGAAGAGAGCTCCATGTAATAAAATATTACAGAGCAAATATATATTAAAAAAGGATTAATTCAAAGATGTTGAATGGCCATTTCGATATGAAGATCCCCACGGGGGACGACACATCACCTCAGCAACAGAAAAAAAAGAGTTTCAGAGTTTCTGAAAGTTTTTTTCTGTTGCTGAGGTGATGTGTCGTCCCCCATGGGGATCTTCATATCGAAATGGCCATTCAACATCTTTGAATTAATCCTTTTTTAATATATATATATATATATATATATATATATATATATATATATATATACATGTCCAAGGGATAAAGAACGAAGAATGTATTAACAACGTTCAAAACACTAATTTAAAACAGTGCTCAATATAGAAATAGAGCAATGAATATTTATTACAAGGCATAGTTTAGAACAAGTACAAATTATAATTTACTATAAAAGTGTAAATTTTGTTTCGACAACGAAAAAAAGAGTCTCATCAGATAGTTAATAATGATGCTACTAAACGTTATTTTGGAAAAAGAGGATTAAAAAATCTTAAATCTTTACCTCGTACAATTTTCAAAAAGAAAAACGGGGGAAATGAGATTTTTGAAAAATCAAACAACAATCTTGGCGCCAAACATTATCAAAATTCAACACTATGTATACATATACTCTTCGAGATCTTTCAGCACCCACCCATGATATATTGATATAATTGTTGGCAATATATACTTAATAACATCATCCATACGATGATGATGTGGAAACGGCACCAATTATGACGACGCTTTTGGGCTGCTAGCCGTGTTGATTTCGTCATATTAGCTGGTCCTCAAGATGTCTATTACAACAACGAACTCACTGCCCACGCTGTATTTATTTTATCTCAGAATGTCACGTTGTGAAAACCCGGTAGCCGTATTTCTAACATATCCAGACCGGACACTTGCGTTAAAATACAATAATTACGGCACAAAAAATAAATAAATAAATAAATAAAGGAATAAGTTCGAAGACGCCGGATGAATTACGAAGGAAAGTCTTGATAAAAAAAATAATTAATTACAAAAGCAGAAAATACAGTTGTCGAAATTCAAGTTTACGACGGATATAAGATTTGTTTAAAATATATCAGAGCTTTCAATCTTCAAATAAAAATAAGTTCTTTCTACGTTTCATTAAAAATATCAGAGCTTTTCAATGTTCATATAAAAATAATTCCTTTCGATGTTTCATTGAAAATATCAGAGCTTTTTAATCTTCAAATAAAAATAAGTCCTTCCGAAGTTTCGTTAAAAGTAATCAGAGCTTTCACTTTTTAAAAATAATCAGGTTGTCAATTTTTCACTTAAAAACATGTTCTTTCGGCCTTTATTAAACTTTGCAGAGACAGCCGAAAAAACAGTGCGACGTGGCGGCGAGTGGTGGATGTTGGTCGTTTGGTCTTTGTTGCCTGAAAATCTCTCTCAATATCTTTTCATAACAGTGCGAACTCTTTGTTAAGAATAATCACGTTTCTTTACATCTTCAGCCATAAGTTCTGTGGTAGGCGACCAGCCTCCAGATCGTTTCTCCCCAATTGGCAACACTTTTCCTTCAGTCGTTACATTTTTTTTTTTAATCATCTCACCCCAAGCAAGGCATTCCACTGCCACTATTGCGCATGGGGCTACATAGGGGAAGGTAAAGAGAAGGAGTGGATAGACATAGGGAATGTCAGGAGAAAGGTGATAGATGAGTAAGGATAGCGAGGATGAGTGTCGGGCAGATGGGAAGAGTGCTTGATAG
Source organism: Ascarosepion bandense (assembly GCA_037127315.1). Taxonomy (NCBI): domain Eukaryota; kingdom Metazoa; phylum Mollusca; class Cephalopoda; order Sepiida; family Sepiidae; genus Ascarosepion; species Ascarosepion bandense. The sequence continues at coordinate 303,320 of JBBBDQ010001259.1, read as the reverse complement.
AATGGGAGCAGGTTAGTGTGTTAGGAGGTGTCTATTGACCTTACATTTAAACTCCTGGAGATTGTAGCCGTCGGGGAAGCAATCGTTTGGAAGAGAATTCCACAGTCGGGAAGTGCGAGGAAAGAAACTGTTGGAGTAGAAGTTACGGCTGCATTTTATCGGTTTCACTGTAAAAGTGTGGGATCTAGTTGCTAATCTAGTATCTCGTGCAAATTCGTATTTAGGGGGCACCAGTGATCTAAGTTCATCGGAGCAGAAGCCGTGAAAGTATTTATAGAAGAGACACAGCGAAGCCACGTCTCGCCGGTGGGAGAGAGACTGCAGGCGGTCTGCCAAGTCGGTATCTATCACATTACAGACCCTCCTCTGAACCTTATCGAGAAGCCCGAGGAGAACAGCAGGGGCACCCGACCAGATATGGCAGCAGTATTCAATGCACGGGCGGATGGTAGATTTGTAAATGTGCAGGATAGATTTAGACTGAAAAAACTTCCGGGCCCTACACAGAGAACCGATCTTCATAGCAGCGGAATTAGCAATGGATTCGATATAGTCATTCCATTTGAGGTCCGCTGAAAGTGTGAGACCAAGGAGGCGTAGTGTTTTACTCTCTGGGAGGCAAGCCTGGTCCATGCTAATGGGAGGTAGGTGAGATTGTCGATGATGGTTAATTGACAGTAGCTTCGTTTTAGAAGCATTTCGACTGCAATTTCAAAAACTACCCAAACAACTCTGATTTTTCGCACTGATTTCGGATTTTTTATAGCTGTACCCAATCCTCTACGCAACTCAAAGCTTTGATCAATGAGATTATTTTCTACCCACACAATTTACGGAGAGCCACGGCTCGACGAATGAGATATCAACAGCTCACATGACGTAATGTCTTTCTGTCTTTTTTTTCTTTCAATTACATCATCTGTTTTTTGATTTTAGAATCTGTTTTCAGGAATAATTTTTGAGGATTTAACCCTACCTGACCTCATCAAGGAAATCCTGACATTTTGTTATGGCTACGGTTATTTTTCAAACTTCCACTTTTTTCAAAACAATTCGTTTCGTATGCGAAAAAAGAAGAAACTATATTTTTCTCTTATTTCTCAATTATCAGCCAATTTCTCTATTCCCCGGATTTTACAAGTATATAATAGTATTAAAAATATCTTCTTTGTTTTGTTTTTTTACGTAAGCTCACATCGCGGATTACAATAAAGCACAACTAACAATACTACATATATCAATTTCTCTCACCCCGTTGCCTTAAACCAAAAAAGAATATACCGGGGTGGATAAAGGGTTACAGGAAAACACAGGTTCAAATCTTGCCAGAGAGATGAAATTTTCTGTCATAAGATTTCTCAAATATTCAGGTGAGCAGACAAAATAAATAAACATACTGTTTAATCAATAAATACGAGTATCCAATACAATAACTTTTAATTTTATATACAGAGTTTTCGAAAAAAAAAGAAGGTGCTTTCTCAATAATTTTTTTTTTCTGTACAGTGGCGTACAAGGTTTTGAGGCCCCTCGAGGTTACAAAGTATGAGGTACCCCTTATGCGGACATGTGCGAAATATAACGATTAATCCTGGACTTGAACAGGTTACGATTGCAGTGATCGAGTTTTTGAGTTTTGTGGACGGCATATCAATATCAGTGGGTTATTTAATGCAAAAAGGTGGAGTTTCAAGTTACTTTATTAATGTTCGGTCAGAGAGTGAAGGGTGATTTAGTCTAACGAACATTTTTTGTTTTCATTCTTTTTTCATTTTAGAAAACTGAAAATATCTTCAGGTTTGGTATTCTTTTTCCAAAATATATTGTTGGTAATATGTTTCCTTCAAAAATGTATATTTTCCTATAAAAGTTTATTTTTATGTATATATTTCTATAAAAGTGTATTTTTATAGTTTCATAGTGTTTTGAGGCCTGGTTGAGTGTTAACTATTTGCCCATAGCTGGGGCCCTAACATGTGCTACCACTCCGGACCTGGGAACAACAGCAATGATGAGGTGGTTCCATGCTCCTCACAACCTCCCAATCAAAGACCTTGCTGCCGAATGCAGTTTACATCAGACCCAGGACCTGCAGTGATCGAGAGAATTGCTTCCACAAGGTAGCGGTTCGTGGGAAAAACTGCTTGATCGGCACTTACATCTCACTAAGTGGGAATGAATGGAACGAACGTGGCATGTCATGTCTTAACCGTGAAGGTTAAGACTGAAGGAAACTCTCCATGCAAGTAAGCGATAGAGCAGGGGGGGCTGTCAACGTCTCGTCTGTAAGAAAGGGATTGCAAAGTTTGAAATGATTCGTAGCCTACAAGATCATGGAGACGCTTTTGGACTATCGAGATTGAAAATCAAAATCTGTGAATACATATATATATAGTGACATTTTTTTAATCGGGTCACCCCAAGAAAGGTATTCCACTGCCACTATAGCGCAGGGGGTTACATAGAGCGATTGGGTATAGGAAATATCAGAAGGAGGGAGATAGACGACTTAGGATATACATAGGGAGAGAGTTGGAGAGAGTGGGTGTGAGTTAGTGTATTAGGAGGTGTCTATTGACCCTACATTTAAACTCCTGGAGGTTGTAGCCGTCGGGGAAGCAAGCATGCGGTAGGGAATTCCACAGGTGGGAAGTGCGAGGAAAGAAGCTGTTGGAGTAGAAATTGCGGTTATATTTCATCGGTTTCACTGTAAAAGGGTGGGACTTAGTTGCCAATCTAGTATCTCGTGCAAATTGACATCTAGGGGACACCACTGATTTAAGTTCGTCAGAGCAGAAGCCGTGAAAATATTTATAGAAGAGGCACAGGGAAGCCCCGACACGCCGGTGAGAGAGAGACTGTAGGCGGTCAGCCAAGTCGGTATCAATCACATTACAGATTCTTCGCTGTATTTTGTCCAGAACCCCGAGGAAAATAGAAGGGGCACTCGACCAGATGTGGCAGCAGTACTCAATACACGGACGGATGGTAGATTTATATAAGTGCAGGATAGATTCAGAGGGAAAGAATTTCGGGGCCCTGCACAGAGAGCCGACTTTCATAGCAGCGGATTAAGCCATGGATTCGACGTAGTCATTCCACTTGAGGTCCGCTGAGAGTGTCAGGCCAAGCAGGCGTTGTGATTTACTCTCTGTGAGGCAAGCCTGTTCCATACTAATGGGAGGGAGGTGTGGTTGTCTGTGGTGGTTAATTGACAGCAGCTTCGTTTTGGAAGAATTGAATTTTACGAGCCATTTTTTACCCCAATCCACCACAGATTGGAGGGCCTTCTCAAGATCAGCAGCGAGGTTCGCCTTGTCACCAACACCAGATTTTTGATCGAGGCGAGTGTAAACTGTGGTATCATCGGTGTACATGCCTACTTGTGATCTTATGGCATCGGGGAGATCATTGATATAGAGTAGAAAGAGTGTATGACCTATGATAGAGCCTTGGGGGACACCTGCGTTTGTAGGGTAGTTCTGGAAGGCATGTCCGTTTAATACCACCTTCAGCGTGTGGTTAGAGAGGAATGACCGGATTAAGTTCAACAAAAGTCCAGTTATGCCATAGCTTCGTAGTTTCCGTAGAATGCCGGCATGCCATCCTCTGTCGAATGCTTTAGAGATATCCAAGGCGACGGTTCGGGCTTCAGCATTCTTGTTGAGTGCCTGGTATATATACTCGGTGATGGTCGTTAGCATATCAGCAGTAGACCTGGTGAAACGGAAGCCATACTGTTTGTAAATGAATTAATAAATATACATAGGAGTGTGCACATATGTATAGTATTATTATTCAGGTTTTAATAAAACAGTGATCAATGTAGGATATGTATATATATATATATATATATATATATATATATATATATAAGCTATTTGTTTGAACATTATCTTTAATGGATACTCGTATTTGTGTAGATACTCTGTGTTTTTACTTATTTTATGTTTTCTAATGTATAATTAAACTGCATCGATGGCTTACGGACTAGGCACTCCGACTGACACCCAATCGGTCGAGTTTCGATCCCGGCTTGAAGCAAATGGAGTTCTAGCCACACAGATGAGTTGTGATACAGCGAAACAGGCTTGTATGTCAATGACTAATATATATATATATACCAGTCTGAATATTCGAAAAAACTGAAATTTCAGCACCTGAAAATTTTTTGGACTTAGGAATTTTTCGCATCAGGGAATTTCGGTTAAAGAATCAGTCAGTCATATATATAAGAATCAGTCATATATATATATATATATATATATATATATATATAGTGGCCTGAATATTCGATGCATCTTATTAGGAAAATATCTATCTCCCGGTAGGATTCGAAAATGCTGCTCCCATATACCGGGGAGAAGATATTATTAGATCTGACGTGACTTACAACCCGACCACAGGATTTAACTAGTTAACAAAGTCGAATTAAGCCGAAAATACACAATTTACTGATTAAAATAAAAATTTTCCTAAAAGATTTCTCAAATATTAAGGCCGGTGAATATTTATAAATGTAATTATAGAAAACAGAGTAACTACTCAAATACGAGAATCCATTAAAGATAAATTTATATATATATAAATATATAATATATATATATATACATACATATATATATATATATATATATATATATATATATATATAATATTTATTTGTGGGAACATTATCTTTAATGGATACTCGTATTTAAGACAAACAAATAAATCTAAATAAAATAATGAGGTTCCTTTAAATTAAGGATGTAAAGCTCTATTTCTCCCTCTCTCCTTTCTTTCCTTTCTTCTCTTTTCTTTATCACTCCCTCTTTCTGGCCTGACCCACCCGCTTCCCTCGAAATTTCTTCGACACTGACCACTGGGCAGGCGGCATCAACTTTGGTTAAGGGCGATGAATTAGCGTCTTGAGGTGTTATCGGGTGTGGGTTCTATGCGACTTTTACATATGATTATGTAGGAATGTCTGGGTTCGACAAACGGATGGATTGTTATTTTCTTTTTTAGAGTAGCGACAATTATATTCTTATCATCTTATATGTTTTTATTTTATTTTTATTTTTTATTCGCCGGTTTAGGTTTTTGTGAATCCCATTCATGTAGAATCTTTCGTTGAATAAAGACAGAAGCTGAAGATGGCTCGCCTGAAATAGGCCTATAATTCCGAATTATCATGAAATAACGCGTCTGTCTTGTTTTTTCTTATATTTGCTCTATATGTATTTATATGCATATATGTTTAGAGCTCTCGTAGAGAGTTATCTTACCATTATATGTAAAGGACACTCCTTTGGATTCTTCTATGTCCACAGGGCATGTTAATATTAATATATATATATATATATATATATATATAAGTAGTATCCTCAGTACTTTGTAAGGTTAATTCCACAGGGGATTTTAATCCGCTAAGAACTCAGTAGTAGAATTTTTCAGGGTATTATAATGAAAATAAGGTGGATGTTTTTTCTAAATCCAGGGATAGTAGCTTATTTCCCGGAGCTCTTACAGTCGACTTATCAGACCAAATTCCTCACAACAATTAATGGGTCTGAAGAGCGGTCTGTAAAAGCTTCGCGAAATAAGCTATTACCAATGGATTTATAAAAACTTCCAACTTATTTTCACTATATATATATATATATATATATATATATATATATATATATATATATATAACGAAATCTTAACAAATTTTTCAAAATGATATTAATCGACATATTTATTGAAATTTATTTGTTTGAGCATTATTCAACCTGCGAGTCTCATATACCAGAACATGCATATTTTCTTAACAAAAGAAAAAAACAAAATAAAAAAACGAATATTCAGTGCGCGAGATATATATCAATTCTAGAAAATTAATTCTAAGAAAAACAAACAATAAAATTAATTCTAGAAAAAGAAGCAATCTACTCAAATACGAGTATCGATTAAGAATCATGTTCAAACAAATAAATTTAAATAAATTTGTCGGTTAATACCATTTTGTAACTTTCGTAAGATTTTGTAATTATGTAAATAATGTTTGATGAAATATATTTTATGAAAACTATCCGGCATTAATACCAACTCTCCTTTCTTGTTTTGTAGGTTTTAAGTTAAAGATATCACGCCGTGTTCCTTGCAAATACTATTAGTCGAAAGCACGTGTTAAGTATCACCATGCATCTGAAAAGCTCTTGCAATCTGATCTTGTAAACCTTTAACAGATTTTATGACATATCATTTTGAGTCACTGAAATACTGGCTAATTTCTGTAGAATCCTCCGCAAATTCACTATACTTTTAATTTGATATCTTCAGCTATTAGAGAAATGATTAACTGATTATTAAACGTGTTAATGTCACAGTGAACTTTAATCTTATTTGTAAATAATATCAAACATGCTTACATGCATATTTACATACATTCATATATATATAGTGATATTTCGTTGAAAACGACCGACTAGTAAGATGTTATTCATTTTTATTTAATTTTTTCTGTATTCTTACATATTTCCTTTTTGCTAGAGATTTTACTTTCCAAGCGCTTTCAGCCACGTATCTAGGCATTTTCAAGGTTTTTACTCTGGACATCGCGTGAGCATCTGTCTATTTGAAAAAAATTTCAAAACTTCATTTTCCAGTTGCGCGCGTCACGTTACTTTTCAAAAAAACAAAATTACGTTACAGTCAAAACATGCCGATAAAATAACATCGGAGAAATAACATACTTGAAAATGGCAAGTGAAAAGGTTGAAAGCGCTTAGAAAGTCAAAACTTTTGGAAAGTTTTTACATTCCTAATCTCCAGCAAACAGGGAGCGTGTAATAATACTGAAAAATTAAATAAAATTAATAGTATTTTTTTTACCTGTCATTTTTAACGAAACGTATTTTAAAAAAAGTTTACAGAATAAATATATATATATATTTGTGCAAATTAATTGAAACAACTGATTTAGTTGCCTTTCTATCACAATACTATCAGTTTTAGACCCACGGGAGTAATAGGGTGTAATCGATTTCAAAACTTTCCTCAGATTAGGTCATTTTCCGTGTTGTGCAGTAATATGAATCTATTTTTGGGGTGTATGATTCAACTTTCTTGCTTTAAAAAATATTGTGTCATTCGTGATTACATAAGATTTTTATCACGCCCAATCACTATTGTCTCGACTGTCGATTGGTTGTCCTATGGCCATTGTCTGCGATGGGCGTTAATCCAAGCCTTGTAGAAAGATCGCGGATATTGTTGGTGTCAGCCTTTCAACTCAGCCGAAATCGTAAATGAAAAATTCGATCGAAAGAGAAAAACAACGCTAAGACACCATATATACGGGATCAGGGAATGTGTGAAAGGTGCTAGAATAATAATTTTTCCTTTTGTTTCAAGTAATTTGCACAAGGGTGTATTAAAACAAAGATGGTTCAGGTGAGTTTCATATAATATGTAGATGATTGAAATTTGACGAATAAAAAGATAACAACACGATAAGAATATTGGCAATAAGATCGATAATATTTATTATATATTTGTAGCCCTATTGTCTAAATGCAAGCATGAAGAGAAAGGTTTTTAAGTCAGAATTTTCGGACACGACTGTGGCATTTTTCAACGAAAAAAGTGGAACTCACTCTTTCTATGTTGCTGTTGATGTTTTCTATTTCCTCGTGTGCTGTGTTTGTATAAACAGAACTGTCTTCAAATGACTACGCTCTCGCTGACTGATTGAGCACTTCGGATTTTCTTTTTATAACCATATCGCCACAAGCAATGCAATTTACTGACACTGGTGTGCAGGAGATTAAATAGGAGGAAAATTATGAGAAAGAGTGACAGGTTATGTGGGGGTGTCAAGAAGTGGGTAAGAGAAAGATGAGAATACTGATGAGAGTGGAGTAGACAGAGAAAGAAGCATGAGGGGGAGGACGCAAGTTAGTGAGATAAGAGATTGACTATTGACTTTATATGGTAGATTAAAAAAACAGTAGCGACTCACGTGTAACACTACCGCAGTGCGGACGGCTGCCCTCAGGTCAGATCCTGGCCAAAACGGCACCAGATGTGACGCCTCAGCCTGGCTGGCCGTCTGTCTAATGTGACGCTCGTTCTCGCTGACGGTCGTGACGATCCCAGTTGTGACACTGCCACCCGGTCGTACGGTTGGTTTGGTCGCTGTCGCTGGTCGGGATGATCCCGTCCGATGTTGTGACCACAAAAGCTGGGTTACAGGACGTCTTTTGCAACAACGGGACACTGTCCCACGTTGTGATTAGATCCCAGGGCTCTCGTCTTGCAATCTTAATAGTCGCCCCTTTAGCCATTCCGGATACTAGTGTACACTTGTGGGTTGAAAAAAAAACCAAAAAAAAACACGTCACCAAAAAAAAAAAAAAATTAATAAAATAAAGGAACGAAGTCGAACACGCCTGGAGAGCTCCGTAGAATGTCTTTATATAAAGAAAAAGCAATGTCTGTCTTTTCCCAAGAATACAGTTGTCGAAAATGATATACAATCGTCGAAAATGATTTTGACAACGGAGAGAGAATGTTCACCAAAAGCATCAAAGCATCTAATCTTCAAGTAAAATGTCTAAGTTTCGTTAGCGTTGAAATAAACAGATCTCTTCAAATATTCGCCAAAGTCTCTTGTATTTCATTAAAAAGTCTTTTCATTAATTGTCTATAATCAGGATTGTCAATTTTCCTATGTAACTTCCAAAATAGCAAAGATCTTTCGGATCCTTATCGGAGTTTAACGGAGTTTGTCGAGGTTGAACGAACGAACATTCAGAACTTTCGATTTTCCCGTGATAAAAAAAAAATAACAATAACGTTCTTTCGGGTTTCATGTCGAAGGCGCATTATTCCAAATTAACTTCTTTGAGTCAATTTGCGGCAGGCTTCATTCGAAATTAACTCTTTAGTCATAAGTTCTATGGTGGGCAACCAGCCGTGGGTCATGGCTCCCAGGCTGGGGCCATTTTCCCCAGCCGCTACATTTCGACTGATAGTAGCTCCAGCTCAACTAAACAAACTTTTCAACTCAAAAACCTCTCTCCAACTGAACTTTTCGTGTCGTGCATCTATTTTTATAACCAATATCGATCCTCTCTGGGGATCCGGCCGGCTCACAGTCTTCGGCCAATGAAAATCGGTATCCGCCCCTTCGATTTGCGGATGTCTTAGTTCGTCCAGTGAGATCATACCAACTCACATCGAACCGAATCCAGCTCGGGTCACTTCGGACTGTTGGGCTACACAGCGGCCTTGTCCCTCGGGTGACCTTATCAAATCACTCTGACACTTGTTTTGTCTACGCGTTTTCAGATTAGCGGAATCAACATTTCAAATCTATGAACATGAAAAGATTCGAAATTTACAATCATGAAAGGCAAGAAATGATTATTTTCCCAAAATAATCAAACTCTCTGCTCCCGTGTTTTTAGAAGCACTTGATGGTACTAAAATTATTTTTTCCTAAGCTCACATCGCGTGACGTAATAAAACATTAATAATATCATCAATATCAATTTCTCTCTCCGTTGTTTTAAACCAAAGTATCCCCGCGGGAGAAGGGAAAGCATCACTGTGGGAGATAGTGTCTCACAGGTATTTACGCACCGTTCATTCAGCAGTGAATTTGAACACTCTCAGCTATTGGCGTGTGTTTACACTGTATATAACACGCTAAAATCCGCCTTCCTCTATCGAGCGCCTAAAGCTCAGAGGTAGAATCGCCGACTGATATCAATTCAGTCGGGTTTTAATCCTGGCTAGAAGCAATCGGATGTTTAATCGTACTGATGAGTACGAATCATGTTTAATCGTACTGATGAGTACAAATACAGCGAATCAAGACTATCTGCATATAATATACTTTCCACAAGGACTTCTCTACAAACACTACACAACCCTAATCCTGACAAACTATTAGACTAAAATTAAATTTATTACAAAAAAAAATATATATATATATTAAACTGCATCAATATTATCGGAAAGAATGTGTCCCAGTTTGTTTATATTCTCATCTGAAAAAGGGCGCAGGCGTATCCGAAAATCCAATATTAAAACTTTTTTCTAGGTTTTTCAGTTTAGTCAAAATGCCTTCTAATATTTAATAAATATCAACTTTATTGACAATTCTGCTATCATTTTATTAACCAGCTTAATAAATCCACATACCCACACACACACACACACACAGATAGATACGTACAGGTGAAGAGGCTCATCCCTTGTTTCCTGTTTAGGATATGGTTTCCGGTTTTTCTCTTTTCCAATCTTTTCACTCTTACGTAGCCCCCTGCGCATCAGTGGCGTTTTTGCCTTGCTTGGGGTGATATGATTAAAAAAAAAAAAAAAAAAATCTAACATATTTCACTTTAATATGCTACTTCAGATATATTTTTAAAAACGAACAATTTAATTTTTTTAAATTTTCAAACATCCAAAGAGACAGTAAGTCACTTTGGTTTGATTTCATTGGTCACATATGTGTCACCTGTAATAATTTTAAATGTTGAAAAAACAAACTTGTTTACATGTGTATGCAACGTGTAATAAAAGCAATATATGCTTATTTTAAATGTAAGTGTATGTAGGCGAAAATAATGCATGTTTTAAGCGTATTTAATCTATAGATGAATAAAGTGTGTTTATATGTCAGAAACGTTAGTACGGGTCTGCATGACAAAACGAAGTACAATTCCGTTCAAAATTGTAGCGAAGTAATTTATACAAAACTCAAGCGATGAAAGTTAAAAAGAAACAAGTATCTGTATGAGAGAATCATGTATGAAAGTGTGTGTTTATGAGTTGATAAAATTAGTATGTGTGTGAATGATAAAACGAAATACATTTCCGTTTAAAATTCTAGCTAAATATTGTATACCAGTATTAAGCAAGATATATATATATATATATATATATATATATATATATATCCACTAAAAATAACACTCAATATAATAAAAATATTCTGGATCAGAAAATAAAATTCGTTATTAATTTTTTGTATACATTTCCCATACAAAACTGAGTAGTTATGGCTTCCGAGAAAATCTGAATGAGTTTTCAAGAATGTGTTTCCAGGTAAATAGAAAACGTTTAATCAAGAAGACAGTAAATAACGATTGGCATGAACATTACATATAAATTTTGGAAGATCAAAGTTGTTTGAAAAACATTAAGCCGCAAGAGATTTCCATAGGCGAAAAGTGCGACAAAAGAAACTGTTCGCCTAGAACTTACGGTTACATCTAACTCAACTTTAAAATGATGAGACCTTACCGCCAATCTAGTACTGTGATTAAATATAAAACGTCTAAGTACGGTAGTGAAGGGTTCATCCGAATTTACTGGGTTGATGGCAAAATTCATGCCGATTTTTAAGAGAAATTAAAGTTCATGCCAATTTCTAAGGGAAGTTAAATCACAAAACAAAATTTTGCCATCGAGTAACATATCTCATCCTGGCTGCATCAACTTTTGCTGGGCCGCCACAGAAATGTGATGTCTGACATTAATCTGATGGAAAACATAATTCCTGTTCACTAATTATGGGTATTTTTGGAGAAAGAATTGTTGTGAGTTATTGCTTTTAATTTGTTCAGCCGCGAGCAGTAATTTTAAGAATTAATTGACTGGTTACTTAGTACATGTTTTCTTTTCAATCCTACCAGATGCACAGTATGACGTTCTGAGGATAAAGACCTGCTTTTGGGCTGGCTTAAGTTGGCTCATGACGCTTACCCCAGGATCTTTTTCGATGATTATTGTAACAAACGACTCATTTCTTATCACACGTCACAAATTGCTTAAAAGGGCGCATTTTCATTCGGTTTATACAGAAAATCACAGATAGAAATGTGAGCCAAATATTTTTTTTTACTCAGATTATGTGGTGCCCAAACAGAGTAACAATTTGAACACTCAAGCTTCACTAATTGCCCGTGGAGGGTAGATATTGATGGATTTACTGGTTTTTAGCGATTCCCGCCTTCCGTAGTACGGGTTATTCTCAATCAATATTTTGATTTAATTTTCATTTTAATTTGAGGTTTGCCTGAGCGTACTTTATTAATAAGGCTACAATCACCTACTCTAAGCGACTAATTTCCCTACAGTTCTCTCAGCATGCACAGACCATATCTTTTTTCTTGCATGCATGGCATTCTTTGCCTTTACGTAAATAAAAACTCTTCGAATGTCTAAAATGCATCTAATATAATTTTCTTTCATTTTTATAACTATGCAAAAGTTACACAAATTTTAAACGTTCTTTCTCAAGATTTCGTTTGATGTGTGCTCGAATCGGAAATGTAAGCCTGTTAATCCATCGATAATTTTGACGTGTTCTAACATATCGGAACATGAACAACTAAAAATCGGCATGAACTGTATAGGTTCTCCGCTGCCTTCCTCTGTATCTTTTTCCTTCTATCTGGCGTGTCAGTATCAGATTCTCTAAGCTTTCCTTCCTCATTGCATGTCCCAGGAACTTCAGTTGTCTCTTCCTGATGCTCACTATTAATTTCCTTTTCGTTGCCATTCTTTCCAAAACCTCATCGTTTCTTGCATGCTCAGTCCACGATATCCGCTACATCCTTCTGTAGAACCACATTTCCACTGCTTCAAGTTTTGTCCTCATTGTCCAGCATTTGCAGCCGTATTGTAGACCTGACATCACATAGCAATCCGGCACTCTTTTCTTTGTTTCTAGTGAAATTTTCCTGTGTGTTAGTACTTTACTCAGCTTCTGGAACGCGTCCTTCGCCATGAGGCTCATACAATAGATGAAAACGTCATAATTTCTTGTAATTTTAAAAATTGCGCGTTCAAACGTTATTTATTTTAGTTTATTTTATCTTTTCCAACGTTTCGATTTTTTCTTTGAAATTTTTTCTCGTTTCCTTCTCTTCTCTGTTGTCTATTCTCACTTGTTCTTTTTCCTTTTTTTCCTTTTTATTTATTTTTTCTCCTTTTTCTATTTATCTTTTTTTCCGGTTTAATACTTTCGACATGTTTGGCTTTCAGTGGCAAAATATTAAAACAGTATTGTGCCGTGCACACACCATTCTTTAAAATGTCATAACCTCCCAACGCCACTTAATGCATCTCATTGAATGACCTCTTTGTTTTTACAGATATATTTATTTATTTACTATTTTTTTAGATTTTTTAATATCTCTACGTGTATAATTACATTATAAATTAACCACATTTTACTGCCTATTGATGGTGTTATTACACCAAAACTTTATAGCTACGGAGTTACAGCATCCTATTATTATTATTATGTCATTTTTCATCATATTTCGATTTCTGCTTTGGTCTCACTACCAACCAAGTCTGCGGGGAGACCTAAGGCAGGTAGTGGCGTGTTGTTATGGCTCCATTTCATGTTTTTCTATCTTCCCTATCATCCCCAGCATTACATAGATAAAGTTTTCCTTAGTGTGTGGGCTGTACTTAATAAGACAATTTTTTGTATATCTCTTAAGCTGGGGTTTCCAGTGATTCTTTCAATGTGTTGTTTTGTTCCATTTTTTATAATTCCAAGTGCACCTACTATCAATGGCACAACTCTTGTTTTTAATTTCCACATTTTTTCTATTTCAATTTCCAGGTCTTTATATTTTGACAGTTTTTCAAATTCCTTGATTGCTATGTTACAATCCGCTAGACAAGCCATATCAATTAATAGACAAGTTTTCTCCTTCTGGTTTTTAACAATAATGTCTGGCCTGTTATTATTATTATTATTATTATTATACTACCGCCCATAATTATTAGGCCACCCCAGTTTTTTAAAAGAAATTATGTATTTCGTACTATGGTATATATTTATTGCTAATTGGATAATTCTAAATGAAAATAGAAAGGTTCTTTTGTTAATACTGCACAATATCATTTGCATCAAATGAACTGTACTGGTGTCCAGTTTTTGTGATCTCTTCCCCATTCTAGATTTTTTTTTTATTGGCTGGCCGAAGAAAAGGCTTCCTGGGATGAAATACATCATGTTTTTAAAAAACTGGGGTTGCCTAATAATTATAGCCGGTAGTGTATATATATATAGATATATATATATATATATGGTGGGGGTGATAATATTTCTACTATAAGTGTTTGTAATAAAAGTTAAGAGCTCAAATTAGTAGATAACCTGAAAAGGCCATTACATGTAATTTATACGAGTGGTTATTTTCTGAGTAGATTTCGGTGTATATCTTTTCTCTTATTCAATACAGTATTTAACAAAAATAAGAAGCAAACCACACCCGAACGTCTTAATAAGATTTTTCTTCTTTTGCTGGCCACCTACATGTTAGGTATCATCATAATCTTTTTTCTCATTTATCCGGTGTGCGGGGAAAGGGATACCGATTACTGGTTCCTATTCGCAAGAGTTTTTAAATATATGCAGAGGGATTTGACGGATTAGAATCAAGAAATGGATGACTATCTAAAGTGAAAATGGTTTCGGCTGGACGCTCACACAAGCTGACTTTCTTTACATCTCGACATCTATTTTGAGGTTCTTCATATCGGCGCCTTCTCATACTTGAAGACAATCACTAAATTTAGTGTAAGACCACAAGAATTAGACATCAATGGATCAAAGTCATCAGTTTTCAACCAACTTCCATCTGAGCATTTCTATCTATCTATCTATCTATCTATCTATCTATCTATCTATCTATCTATCTATCTGAGCATTTCTATCTATCTATCTATCTATCTGAGCATATCTATCTATCTATCTATCTATCTATCTGAGCATATCTATCTATCTATCTATCTATCTATCTATCTATCTATATATCTGAGCATTTCTATCTATCTATCTATCTATCTATCTATCTGTCTGAGCATTTCTATCTATCTATCTATCTATCTATCTATCTGAGCATTTCTATCTATCTATCTATCTATCTATCTATCTATCTATCTATCTAGCATTTCTATCTATCTATCTATCTATCTATCTATCTATCTGAGCATTTCTATCTATCTATCTATCTATCTATCTATCTGAGCATTTCTTTCTATCTATCTATCTATCTATCTATCTGAGCATTTCTATCTATCTATCTATCTATCTGATCATTTCTATTTCTATCTATCTATCTATCTATCTATCTATCTATCTATCTGAGCATTTCTATCTATCTATCTATCTATCTATCTATCTATCTATCTATCTATCTCTATCTATCTATCTATCTCATTCTGTTTATTATCTTTCTCAGTTTGTTCATATCTATCTATATAATTATTTATCTTAGATTGTTCGCCTATCTCATTCTGTTTATATCAATCTCTCAGAGAAAGGAAGAAAAAGGTTGAAAAAATGAAAAGCAAAAGCATGATATATATATATATAGAGAGAGAGAGAGAGAGATAAAGCGATAGATCGAAAGAAAATAAAGAAAATAGATAGGTTACGTTTGATAGATAATTCTAAAAAAAAGATGAATATATATATATATATATATATATATATATATGCGTGTGCGCGCGTCAAACTCTCACATAGAAATGGCAGTGAACAAAGGCAAAAGTAAAAAAATATCTTGATCAAGTACCTTAGTTGATTAAAGTAGCACTGTATATATATATATAGGTTCTCTTTGTATTGATTGGTCTTTCATTTTATATAACCTTGCAGCTAGCCGTTAAATAAAAGTCATCTTTATTTTCAGATATGTACTTATACCTTTGTACAAGTTTCACTCTCATTTTATCTATTTATTTATATACATTCACCAACGTATATATATATATATATATATAATTATTTGCTGCCTCGATATATATATATATATATCGAGGCAGCAAATAATTTTCTAAACATATGCTGTTAAATATAAGAGACAATGAATGTTTCTTATGTTTAACCATGAGCCGTTCTAAACGTCGTATTTTAGCTTTAATTTCAGTTGAAAATAAAGACAAAAATTCGCCAAAATTTGGATAATTATTTATTGATTTGCTTCTAAGCTTTCGGCTCACATGAGCCATCTTCAGAGAGGTTGTTTAGACTGAAATATTATAAAATCCACCATCACCGACGATTTTATTTTGTGTTGACATAAAACTCCACATGGCAACGGCAATAGTTACCAAAAATAATAAACGCAGTTCTTAAGTTTGCGATGCGGTTTTATGACGTCACACCGCGGGATAGCGCAAAATGACAACAAAACCATGTAGTCAAATGCAATGTAATATGTTATTTCCGGATTTAAAGTTGATTTTATTGAGTGTTTGTTGTTTAGATTTGATGTACATGGCCTCCAATATCTGCAGGTTCCTCTTACTGTGTGTATGAGTAAGGATCACCATATTGTTGACCAAAATCTGTCTGATATTACCTACATGTTTATAGTAGCTCTGATCAGAAAGATAACATGTAACTCTACGAGAGAGCGTGGTTGTAGTAAAACCAATATATGTACTGGGTTTTTTATTATATATTTATATACGTTGACACTCTCAGCGGACCTCAAGTGGAATGACTACGTCGAATCCATTGCTAAATCCGCTGCTATGAAAGTCGGTTCTCTGTGCAGGGCCCGGAAGTTCTTTCCGTCTGAATCTATCCTGCACATCAGTCCGTCAGTGTATTGAATACTGCTGCCACATCTGGTCGGGTGCCCCTGCTATTCTCCTCGGGGTTCTGGACAAAATACAGCGGAGAATCTGTAATGTAATCGACACCGACTTAGCTGACCGCCTGCAGTCACTCTCTCATTGACGTGGCTTCCCTGTGCCTCTTCTATAAATACTTTCACAGCTTCTGCTCTGGTGCCCCCTAGGTGTGAATTTGCACGAGATACTATATTAGCAACTAGGTCCCACCCTTTTACAGTGAAACCGATGAAATGTAACCGCAGTTTCTACTCCAACAGCTTCTTTTCTCGCACATCCCGCCTGTGGAATTCCCTTCTGGTATGTGTGCGCGCGTGCACGCGTGTGTTTAATCGTTTCAACCCACCCAAGCAAAGCGGTACCGTCACTGATTCACAGAGGGCTACATAACATTGTAAAAGGTTAGGCAGAAGGAGAGTGAAGAGAAAGACGAACCAGTTACAGGCGGTATCAGCGAAAAGGTGATAGAAGGATGTGAACACAGGTGTGAAGACATTTGCGAAGGTAGAGACAAAGGAAAAGAACAAGATACACGGGGTGATGTAGAAAGGACTAGAGTCAAGTAGATAAGGAATGGGAACTGACATTGCATTTAAATTCCTGGAGGTTGTAGCCGTCAAGAAAGCAAGAATACGAAACGGAGTTCAACAGTTGGTAAGTGCAAGAAAAAAAAGCAGGGCGAGTAGAATTGTCGTTTGTATTTGGTTGGTTTAACTGTAAAAGGATGGGGCATTGTTGCTAGTCTAGTTGCACGAGTAACCCCTATCAAAAGCCTTGGGGATATCCAGGGCAGCAGCACGAGCCTCACCGGACTTATTGGGGGCCTGGTATATGTACTCCGTGATTGTCTTTATCATATCGGCCGTAGAGCTTGCAAAGCTGAAGCCGTACTGCCTGTCTGAGAATAGTTTATGGGCAGTAAGATGTTGAACTACTTCAGTATTGATAATAGCCTTTAACACTTTTCCTGAAATTGGTTGGAGGCTAATAGGGGGTTAATTAGATGGGTCTGAGGGTTCTCCCGAGTTCTTAAATAGGGGAACCACAGAGGAGGACTTCCAGCAAACAAAAAAAACAAAAAAAACAGGAAGCAGAAAGGCCGTAATTATAGAGTTTAGAAAGAACATAGGAGAGTTCTGGGCAAATATTTTCAGGAGAATAACCGGAATTCCATCACCTCCGCTCGCCTTAAGAAGGTCAATTTTTGATAATATCTTAGATACCAGAGACCAATCTTTCAGTTGAGCCTCTGTTCTAAGAAAGAAGTCAGGTCGCGTACTTCAGACGAGTCAAATGTAGATTTTGATGAAGATCTAAGTGTAAAGTACTCGGCTTTTTTCAAAGATGCCGGGAAGACCCCTAATTTATTGATTAAGTGTGGGATGGAGGATTTGCTGTTGTTCAGCTCACGTTTGTGACACCGAACTTCCAAGCAGCTACCCCATTCTCTCAGGAAACAACAGCTTAGCGCCATTCAGAATCCTCTTACACTCATTACGAGCAGAGGTAATTAGGCTCCTATTGTGATCAGACGCATGGCTTCGAAATAGCCGGAAGTAGTGAATCCTGAGGGTACTGGCAACCGACCAGGCAGGATAGAACCAGGCGGGGGGAATAAGGTTTGGGACGGAAATTTCTGATTGATATGAAGGAATCAATGCCAAGTTTCACCCAGGAAGAAACCTCAGAGGCAGAGTCCTCAATTGGGAGACTGAACACTTTTTCCCAAGGGACGTCGCATCTGAAATCGCGTAACGCATCCCAGTGTGCTCTTTCGTAGCAGTAGAAGTTCCTGTTGATAGGAGGCTCCTAGTGAGAGTGAGAGTGATGAGGTATATTAATAGAAACTACAGCATGCTTGGAATTTACCGAGAGGGCAAAGCTGCGAGACTTCAGGTACAGGGGTGAAGCAGACATCTAGTAAAGAAGCGTGTCCTGAAGGGATTCTGAGAAAGCGCGTGGGGAAATCCACCACGTGCAAAAGAGATTGAAAAATATCAGAGATCATGGCGTGGATGTCAGCTGAATCAGTGACAGCGTCTTCTAGCCATTTGGCTTGATGAGCGTTAAGATCTCCGAACAAAAATGTTAGCGAATGGTGGGAGGAAGTACCCTAATCTCTATTGTCAGAGATGCTGTCAAGCAGGGCGTAGCCGGGAGAAGAGTAGGAACAACACAGAAAGAAAAGATAGTTAACCGATTTAAGAAGTGACAGACAGAAATACATGCATAGTGGTCAGGGGATTCGAGAGGTGTCACTCTAGCTAGAGGGAGGTGTTCACTGACGTAAACCTCCAAATCATGCATATGGACAGGAGAGTTTTCCTTAAGCAGGGAAGGTAGCCAGAGATCGAAAAGTAATGAACATTTGTAGAATATACAAAAATGTTTTCAAGATTATATATATATATATATATATATATATATATATATATATAATCCGCAGACATTCGTCTTCTGCTTTATCAGTCATCAGTATGGCTAGACATCCGATTACTTCAAGCCGGGATTGAATTCCGACCAAACTGACTTCGAAGATTCTACCTCTAAGCTATCGGTGCATGGTGGAGGAAGGCGTTATATCACGGTGTAAACCAACGCCAAGATCGTTCAATTTATTGCTGACGAAAGATGCATAAATAGCGATGAGTAGCTACTGTTTTTAAAATCTAACATTTCCCCAAAAATTGAAAGGCGAGAGCGTAAATAGTCCTCCACAAACAGTCCTGTTTTGCTGTATAACGGTCAAGTATTACATATATGTAAGTTTTCCTGGACATACTTAGGTTAGCTTATCCTTGGATGATTTATTTCACTCCAATATTGGAAATCGATACCCAAATATCTTCTCGGATCTGATCAAAATTAGGTTTTAAGCCCTTTTTGTTTTAGTTTTTGCGTCGGGCCATGCTCTAAGTAGGTATAATTGTAGTTCTTAGTCTCAGCCATGATGCCCTTTACTCAGAGGACTTATTTGGCCTTCAAAATTCAGTTTACGACGAAAAAATCTTATTTGATATCGATACCAGGAAATCAAAATTTGACTTACATCCATTCATTTTTCTTTCAGTCTACGGTTTCGCTTTAACTGGAAACAACTATTGCTTTTTAGTCTTTTGTACCAACATCCAAAGAGTTTGAGCTCCAGGACCATGGATTAGTTTTGAAGCTTTCATTACATCCGAGCAACGCCGGGCTATACTGTTAGTTTCAAATAACTAATGTATTTAGTTGAAATAGGCACCACGTTGATGTATAACTGTTCTCCAATGTACCTCTAAATTCTTAACCCCATCTATTAAAAAATTATTATCTTTTGATGTGAGAAACAGTTCAAATGCTTTGATTAACACTTCCTTATTGGAGAATGTTTTATTGCATGTGAAAAGCTGAACATGATTAAGTAAAAAATTCACTTTACTTTCAATCTTCGGTTTCGCTTTGACTGGAAACAACTATTGCTTTTTAGTCTTTTGTGCCAACGTCCAAAGAGTCTGAGCTCCAGGATCATGGATTAGATTTGAAGCTTTCATTACATCCGAGCAAAGCCGAGCTATACTGCTAGTGTGATTATAACTGAATTTCTGCGTAACCGCTATTTATATTTGAACTATTGTCTTCAGATCACAACGTTTCGGTCATTGTTACCTCTGGCCTTCATCAAGGGTATATCGATCTAAATAACATACAAGGAATTCTGAAGATTTAATTAAACTATGAAGTATAATTTTAGTACAGCTCAGTTATTTTTCGTACTGATCAGTTATTTTAGCATTGGTAAAGTAACACATTACTCAATAAATCCCGGCCTAACTAATAAAACAACTTTTAGGCAAAACTCAACTTTATTCATCATCATAGTCTTCTTCTAGGGTGATACACTGATTCCAATGCTTCCCTAACAATTCGATGTATTTTTTGATGGCCAAAATATCGTGTATAAATAGATAAGTCAAGTGGTAAAAAGGTTAGAAAGCTAATATGAACGTGTTTTTTTTTTTAGTTTTTTTTTTTTTCACGCGCGCACGTTAAGTTTCTACTTCGTTGACTGTAAAAGTTTTTCACTGATTTGCGAAATTTGATTTCGTCTTTATACTTCAAAATTGTTTTAAGCGATTTTGATTCAACTCTACTCTAAGGGTAATCTACTTCTTTTTATTCTTTGGGGATACTATTTGAATTTAGCTTGTGTGTGGGGGGGGGTTGTTGGGTTTTTTTTATCGCGTTTGAATTTCATGTGTCTGCGTGTGTGTCTTAAGTTTTCAATGTTGTTTTGTTGACGGAAAGCTTGTATTTTTTATAAATATTTCTTACTGCATCATGAGTGCGTCACAATCTGCATTTTAGTAGATAGGCATTACTCTGAATTTACCTCAAATGCATTCATGTAAATGTTGGGAGACATATAATTTCCTATTATTGGCTAGTTTAATGTCACTTCTCTGCAGGGCTACTCTTTTATTCAGGCCTTGTGTCGCCTCAATATTTTTGCACATTCATCTCATTTTAGAGCATAAATTACGTTTTTAGAGTTGCAGCTCAGGTCTGTTTTTATTGAGAATGTATATATGTTTTCGATCATGAAATGTTTTCCTTCTATTATTATGCTGCATACCCCCACAACGTTTTTTGTTCCATTTAATGATTACTAATGGAAGTACATTCCACAGTTAGATATTTACTTTTAAAAAGTACTCAATACAAAAGTAGAGCATAAATATATGGTAATTATTATTTATGTATTATATATTTATAATAATATTATATTTTTAATTACTTTTACTATTTTATATGTACTTATAACCAAATCTCCTTAAGATCGTATTTTAATATCTTATATCATTTTTAACATTATTCTTATCTTTCTGTTGGTTTATTTATTTTGTTTATTTTATCTTTTCCAAAGTTTAAATTCGTCTTTCCTTTTTCTTTACTTCTATCCTTTTCTTTTTTCCCTTTTTTCTTTTTTCTTTTTTCCTTTTTATTTATTCTTTCTACTGTATCCTTTTCTTTTTTCTTTTTTTTTTCCTTTTTATTTATTCTTTCTACTGTATCCTTTTCTTTTTTCTTTTTTTTTCCTTTTTATTTATTCTTTCTACTGTATCCTTTTCTTTTTTCTTTTTTTTTCCTTTTTATTTATTCTTTCTACTGTATCCTTTTCTTTTTTCTTTTTTTTTTCCTTTTTATTTATTCTTTCTACTGTATCCTTTTCTTTTTTTTCCTTTTTATTTATTCTTTCTACTGTATCCTTTTCTTTTTTCTTTTCTTTTTTTTTCCTTTTTATTTATTCTTTCTACTGTATACTTTTCTTTTTTCTTTTCTTTTTCCTTTTTATTTATTCTTTCTACTGTATCCTTTTCTTTTTTCTTTTTTTTCCTTTTTATTTATTCTTTCTACTGTATCCTTTTCTTTTTTCTTTTTTTTTTCCTTTTTATTTATTCTTTCTACTGTATCCTTTTCTTTTTTCTTTTTTTTTTCCTTTTTATTTATTCTTTCTACTGTATCCTTTTCTATTTTCTTTTTTTTTTCCTTTTTATTTATTCTTTCTACTGTATCCTTTTCTTTTTTCTTTTTCTTTTTTTTTCCTTTTTATTTATTCTTTCTACTGTATCCTTTTCTTTTTTTTTTCCTTTTTATTTATTCTTTCTACTGTATCCGTTTCTTTTTTCTTTTTTTTTCCTTTTTATTTATTCTTTCTACTGTATCCTTTTCTTTTTTCTTTTTTTTTTCCTTTTTATTTATTCTTTCTACTGTATCCTTTTCTTTTTTTCTTTTTTTTCCTTTTTATTTATTCTTTCTACTGTATCCTTTTCTTTTTTCTTTTTTTTTCCTTTTTATTTATTCTTTCTACTGTATCCTTTTCTTTTTTTCTTTTTTTTTCCTTTTTATTTATTCTTTCTACTGTATCCTTTTCTTTTTTCTTTTTTTTTTCCTTTTTATTTATTCTTTCTACTGTATCCTTTTCTTTTTTCTTTTTTTTTTTCCTTTTTATTTATTCTTTCTACTGTATCCTTTTCTTATTTCGGTTTAAAATTTTTACATGCCTGGATTTTCCGTTGCAAAACATTGTTACATAACTGTCTATTGAGTCGTACGCACACTGCTCTTTGTGGTGTTATAACCTTCCACCCAACTTTTTCATTTCATTGTCTGACGTTTTTATTACTTTCATCATTTTTATTTTATTATATACATTTTTTAATCTCCTTATCTATTTATTACAAAATATATTAAAGACATTTTACTGTCTGCTGATATTTTAACACCGAAACTTTATAGCAATTGAATTACAGTATGTTAAAATAATAATAGCATTATTATTAACATATATATATATATAACGGAAAATGCAACACATCATCTCAAGTAGTTATAAACTATTATTTATTTTAACAGGCGAATTTGCCCATCTCTTCAGACCACAATTACATTAGGTTTAAGTTTCTCGGAACATTAAAAAAGGTTGAATCCATGTAATATGACCCAGAATAAAGATTTTTAGAGTTATATTCGTAGGGTCATATTGCTCAGGATAACATTCATTGAGCTCTCTATATTGATCTATATCGTAATATTATATAATAAACAGATCTTTGGAGTATTCTCTCTGTTTACGGACTTGACATGATATCTATCTATCTATCTATCTATCTATCTATCTATCTATCTATCTATCTATCTATCTATCTATCTATCTATCTATCTATCTAGCGCCCGTAGCTCAGAGGTAGAATCGCCGACTGACGCCAATTTGGTCGGGTTTAAATCCTGGGTTAAAAGCAATCGGCTGTCTAATCGTACTGATGAGCTCTGATACAGCGAAACAAATCTGTCTATATAATGTGCTACAGGATATCTTTATAATAGAAACGCGCCAACTTGAATTCAATCCATATTCCTTTTGTAATGCTTAGAATAAATATTACTATCATATAATATGCATTATATATTAAAAGTCATACGTGAAAAAATTAATATCAGTTAACAAGAAACCCTTGGAAAATGGCTAAAGAAGTGGTTGAAATTGCTTGGGACAATAGATACTATGAACATTTTATATACGCTCACCCCGCATCAAATATAATTGAAGAATACTAGAAAAACTTAATAAAAATACATCAAAATTTCCTTGTCTCTCATAGTCAACTGAAACTTTGAATTCAATTGAAAGAAATGTTGCTGCTTTAATATATATTATCTATCTATCTATCTATCTATCTTTTTTCTTTTTTTTTCCTTTTTATTTATTCTTTCTACTGTATCCTTTTCTTTTTTCTTTTTTTTTTTCCTTTTTATTTATTCTTTCTACTGTATCCTTTTCTTTTTTCTTTTTCTTTTTTTCCTTTTCATTTATTCTTTCTACTGTATCCTTTTCTTATTTCGGTTTAAAATTTTTACATGCCTGGATTTTCCGTTGCAAAACATTGTTACGTAACTGTCTATTGAGTCGTACACACACTGCTCTTTGTGGTGTTATAACCTTCCACCCAACTTTTTCATTTCATTGTCTGACGTTTTTATTACTTTCATCATTTTTATTTTATTATATACATTATATATAAATAAAAAGGAAAAAAAAAGAAAAAAGAAAAGGATACAGTAGAAAGAATAAATAAAAAGGAAAAAAAAAAGAAAAAAAGAAAAGGATACAGTAGAAAGAATAAATAAAAAGGAAAAAAAAAAGAAAAAAGAAAAGGATACAGTAGAAAGAATAAATAAAAAGGAAAAAAAAAAGAAAAAAGAAAAGGATACAGTAGAAAGAATAAATAAAAAGGAAAAAAAAAGAAAAAAGAAAAGAATACAGTAGAAAGAATAAATAAAAAGGAAAAAAAAGAAAAGGATAGTAATATCTATCTATCTATCTATCTATATATATGTGTGGTCTCTGGGTTATATGAAAAATACATATGTTGTTAAAAATTGGAGTTGTATGAAAAATATATTCTGATGGATTTTCTTCTTTGAATTAAATTTCTAAAAAATTCTGGTGTAACATTTTGAAGGTTTTTCAAATTGAAAAGCGATCGATACAAACCCTACCGCCTGCAAAGCTAAATGAAAGATGAAAACAAAATGTCGGCTGTTACACATGAAAAACGTAGATAATGGCTATCGACCATTGGGCGCGTCTTATCACCGACATTTTACTGACGGCATCCAATGGAAAAAAAGATCGATAAATCTACAGACTGCCAGTCACGCGACTGCAAACATTTGATTTAATTTTTTTTTTACGAGATATATGTATATGATAACTATTTTTTTTTTCCTTTTTTGAGTGCTTTTTGAAAGTGATATTTTTATTTCTATTATTTAGGTGTTTTGTTGATATTTTTTCCTTTTTTTTTTGTGCGTGGAAATGGTTCCATTGTTCCCCGGAAAAATAGATTCTCTTTTACAACGATTTAATTTTTTTTTTTGAAAAAGCAACACTTGAATGTGTAAGCATGTGTTGGAGTTGATAACCACATTGAATGAGAAATCGCCACTGTGCTAATGAGAGTAGAAAGATGCAAACAAATAACGAGAACAATAAGAAGTGTTAATACAATTCCTGGAATTACGAGGAATTTTTTGGCATACGTCGAATGAGGACAAAACTGGAAGCAGCCGAAATGTGGTTCTACAGAAGGATGCTACGGATATCGTGGACTGAGCATGCAAGCAACGAGGTGTTGGAAAGAATGGCAACAAAAAGGAAATTGATGCTGAGCATCAGGAAGAGACAACTGAAGTTCCTGGGACATGCAATGAACCTGATACTGACTGGACAGATAGAAGGAAGGAGAGACAGAGGAAGGCAGCGGATAATATATTTGCAGGGACTGATCAGGTGGATGACGGAACGGGGGTTGCCAGGGGCAACAGAAGCAAACATACTAAGAGCCACAAGGGATAGGGAGACGTGGAGAGCCATGATCGCCTACGTCCTGAAGGGACAGGGCACATAGAAGAAGAAGAAGCCATCATTATTAATATTAACGATATTGTTAGAGGTATTATTACGTTTATTGAGATACATTTTAATTTATTGATCAGCGACGGAGTTAGGAAATGTATTGTCAACAAGTGTTTGTTTAATGTTGTATAATACCTGATAGAATATGAATTTGGAAGAAGATATCATTTGTGTGCGTTGGATTAAATTTTTAGATAACAGCTAACTTATATTGTTGTAGCATTCGCTATTATTATAAAGAAGTGTTAATAAAATTCCTGGAATTACGAGGAATCGTTTCATGGATTTACGAGGAATCACTTCATATGGGGAATATTCTTTTTTGGCATACGTCGAATGAGGACAAAACTGGAAACGGCCGAAATGTGGTTCTACAGAAGGATGCTACGGATATCGCGGACTGAGCATGCAAGCAACGAGGAGGTGTTGGAAAGAATGGCAACAAAAAGGAAATTGATGCTGAGCATCAGGAAGAGACAACTGAATTTCCTGGGACATGCAATGAGGAAAGAGAGCCTGGAGAACCTGATACTGATAGAAAGAAGGAGAGACAGAGGAAGGCAGCGGATAATATATTTGCAGGGATTGATCAGGTGGATGACGGAACGAGGGTTGCCAGGAGCAACAGGCTCAAACATACTAAGAGCCACACGGGATAGGGAGACGTGGAGAACCATGATCGCCTATGTCCTGAAGGGACAGGGCACATAGAAGAAGAAGAAGATGTCAGTGGTCTATCATATCAACCCCGGTGTGTACAGATTTCGTTTCGGAAATGCAAATTTTGGTCCGCACGAGATAAGTATCAAAAGAGGGTAGAGGTTATTTACAAAAATAAACCCGAATATTAAACTTATCTTTATAAAACATCCGTTTCGGAGTAGTGGTTTGCGAGAAGATGCTGTCTAAGTAGAACTTACTTCTCACCGAAGCAATACGAATGAATCGTGAGTAACAAGACGACTGTCGCCAGAGAGAAATGAGACGAGCGAAATTAACACGTCCCTTGACAAACGTCAAGCGATTGCTCTTATTGTCTCTATCTTTCTCTCTCACCTTTCACCTCTCACCTTCTTCCTTTTCACCATTCACCCTTAGCGATAACTGCAATGACAATCCTATCCCACAATAAACGCTCATACATGCATACATACGTTCCTGCCTACGTACACATAAAATCACTCCTGCAAGGACTACTACAAACTTTTGATACCCTTAACTTCTTAGTACAGTCTCTCATTAAACATTAACTTCTACCAATTCATGTTACTTTTCCATTAATAAATTTCTATTTAATCATACAAAAGGTATACTTTTATTTTTTTTCCGAATATTCCAATCTCGAACCTTATGATGATAGGGAATAATCTTAAATTGTAGGGAGGTCGGTTATGTATAAACATTAACCATCTCCCTACTTCTACACTGGTGAACCCGACATCTAAAAAGAACACACGGCTGGAGAGTTCACGAGATGTGAAATCAAAACACGTATAGTTCGGGAACATTTCGATATAATTCATCTATTCTTTGAAATAATTTTTCCTTGATTTTCTCCAGTCTTCAATTGCTCACTGTGTTTTTTTTTAACCACAATTTAATTCAAATCACCGGAAACAACTGAATCAATTACTGAACAATAGATATCCGGTGTCTCTAACTTTTGCGTAGCATCAAATTGAAACTAGTCCCTGGCAGTTGCACGTAGTTCGTGAACAAAATTAGATTTAATTGTTGCTAATTTGTGGAAATTGATAATAAAAGATTTCCTAATGATCATTAATCATTATCTTATGATATTCAAACGATTTGTCAAGCCTCTTAAGGTTTTACTTTCTTTTACGTTCCTATTTTTTTCTGTGTTAAGGTTTGAATTAAAAAAACATGCATAGTTTGATATTGAAAATGCATTTTTCTTACTGATTTATTATTCTTTTAATATGTTTAAATTTTCAACCAATAATATTAATTTACCAACTTTAACCGGTAGGCGACATTTTTATTTTAGCACATTACACATTTGGTATAATACAAGGTAGAAATGCTGATATATAGGTACATTAAAACGTCTTATATTTGGGAAGGATATTAATAATCCATAACGTATGCTATTAAAAAACTGCCTGTATACAGTTATAAAATGAACTTAGTAAATATACAAAAAGAGATGGAAGCTTAAGACAATGTTTCTTTTAGTCGTGTATTTTTACCTTATATACTGCGGTTATTATGATAGAATTTAAAGGGCTAGTTAAGTGACGGTGGCCACAATCTTAACGGTGTTGGATATGCAGAAGAGAGTTTTAATAACAGATATAGAACGGTAACTACAAGAAATCCTACAGAATATAATGAAAGAATGTAAAAAGAAAGGACTAAACAGAAAATGCGAGAAGATAAAAGACATTGCTGTTAACAAATGGAACAACTTGTTATAGTTAAAAACTAAGAAAGAAAGGTGTATTCTCTCTTTTTATTTTATCCATTGTGGACATTATTATATCCGTGATATAATAATACCATATTTCATAGACCAAACGGAAGGGTTCCCCCTAGGTACGAATTTGCACGAGATACTAGATTAGCAACTAGGTCCCACCCTTTTACAGTCAAACCGATAAGATCTAACCTTATTAAGAAACAGGAAAATGTTCTTGGAAACAAAGAAAAAGCACTGAAATGTTACATAATAACATTAATTCTGTATGAAAATTGTTGCTGAAAAATCTCCTCACTGCTGAAAATTAGACTTAAAGCAACAGAAGTTTTCTACAGAAGAATGCTGAGAATTCCACAGACCAATGAAATCTGAGCAACGGTGGAGTTTTAGAGAAATGGAAACAACAGCCTCTTTTCTCGCTCTTCCCTCCCGTAGAATTCCCTTCCACATGATTGCTTCCCCGACAGCTACAATTTCTAGGAGTTTAAATGTAAGGTCAACAGACACCTCCTAACACACTAACTCGCATCCATTCCCTCAAACACTCTTCCCATCTGCCCAACCCTCAGCCTCGGCATCCTTACCCGTCTATCACCTTCCTTCTGACATTTCCTATATCTAACCTCTCTTTCTCTTTACCTTCCCTATGTAACCCCCGGCGCAATAGTGGCAGTGGAATGACTTGCTTGGGGTGAAATGACAAAAAATGGCTAAAAAGAAAAGAAATGACAAATATAATTTTTCTCAGAGAGACCTTTGTAATATTTAGATATACACTGAACGATATATACATATATACAATTTTCCCTAGCGTTGAATTATATATATTATGGACTCTCCTGTCGAGCTCGACGTATGGGCGTCTAACATTAGTTAAACTATCACACAAAGAATTGTTTCAAGTGGCGAACGCTTGTGTAGCACCATCCACACTTTTTGGAACTGCTGATAACAAACAATCGGTGCAGACGTCTGCCACAGATCGCATGAACAACAGACCTCTGTTATTTAACCCATAACTGGAGGGAAGGGAGGGATTAATACCTTTCCCAAGGGTACAAGTGCGTAAGTGAATGCAAAGTGTACGACTCGAACTTGAACTCGGCTCACCGATTTCCCCTCCGAGCCTACATCCACTGCACCACAACGCACATCCGTCAATAACGCTTACAGCACCTGGTATTCCCAAGCGATCACCCATCTAAGTACTCAACGTTACTTAACTTCGGTGATCGAGCGAGAACCGGTGTATTCAACGCGATATGACCGTAAGCTATATATTTATATATATATATATATATATATATGGGTGTGTGTGTGTGTGTGTGTGTGTGTGTGTGAAAAGTGTATGTATATAATTATAAATATCAATATATATATATATATATATATATATATATATGCAATTTGTTATATATATTATATTATTTATATATTATATATGCACGGTACTTATTAGAAAGCGCTCAATATCGCTCTATCACTGGGTTTCACGCTCTTGTGATCGTTAGACAATTGTCTGACGATTGCAAGAGCGTGAAACCCAGGGTTACAAACTCACACATGTCTATATATATATATATATATAGCGAACAGAGTGTAGTAAAAGGAATGGTCTTACATGTAATATAGAGATACTACTGTCTGTGGAACTCATGTTAATGACTCACGGGCCGGATCATCTGCTTTGTCCGAGGCGAAGACATATTCCACGAAGTAGAAACAAGTCTTAGAATTTCCAAAATTGAGAACTGCGAACTGGAGTTTCTTTCCATATCTGGGAAAGTTATTTTTTCCAAAGGAAAACGGATCCATGGCTTTGTTAACTGTGTCATTTGTTAGAGGTAGCAGTTTTAAACACTAGGCCAACGTAAAGAAATATCTCTGAATGTGTAGCAACTCTCGTCACTGTTACTCTTTTAAGCAGCTGTCACGTGACTGATGTGACTTATCTCCACCAATGTGAGATAATCGAATTCTGTATCCTGAAGGATGCAAATTACAAACCGGAGATAACAAGTTCAAAATTTAAATATCTGGGAAATGTTTTAACAGATGACAGAACGTGCTAAATTGAAATACGAAGGCACAATGGTATAGCTAATTATCCATTCCAAAAGCTAAGCAAAGTATTAAGAAACAGGAAAATGTTCTTGGAAACAAAGAAAAAGCACTAAAATGTTACATAATAACATTAATTCTGTATGAAAATTGTTGCTGAAAAATCCCCTCACTGCTGAAAATTAGACTTAAAGCAACAGAAGTTTTCTACAGAAGAATGCTGAAAGTTCCACAGACCAATGAAATCTGAGCAACGGTGGAGTTTTAGAGAAATGGAAACAAAAAAGAAAATTATAGTTAACATCAGGAAGTTGAAATTCTAAATGTAGATAATGAAGAAAGAGGGCTTGGATAATTTGATACTCATAGGACAAATTAAAAGCAACAGTGGAAAATAACCTGCCTAGTGAGCTTGAGTAAAGCAATGGCGCAATGAGGTTAAACAATGATGAAAAAAAATAATTTTTTTTAAGAGCTACAAATGGCAGGAAATTGTGGAGAGTCATGATCGCCAACCTTTCTATCTCCTGTTAACCTAATCTTTCGACGATTTCCTATCCCTTGAAGTCATAAGCAAGGTTAAGAAGTGACGACAAAATGAAAAAAAATATTAAGTGCTACAAACGACAGTTTCTTATTTACTGAGACGCTTATCGTTTTACAAATTCCAATCACTTGTAGCCCTAAGCAACTTTCCTATTCAATGTTCAATTTTTTCTCTTATACAAAATATGCTTCTAAATTGTTAACTGTTATTCATTCTTCGTGCATTGATGGATGGCTTTCTTATTGCTCCATAATAAAATCTATATCAACAGTTTGAAATACAAGAATGATAGCAGTTATACATCTCGTAAATTAAATGCTAAATTAAGAAAAGCTGAAAGAATCAGCAATCATAAGTAAAAATTCATTGAAAATAAAAATAAAAACACTGAAATACTACACACTTTAATATTCCTTGGGATGGTGTCGTAAAAGATGTAAAATTTGGTTATACATGTGTTGATGTCATACTATTTATTACTAGCAGTATAGCCCGGCGAAGTTTGATGAGAATCGGATAAAAATTGTGGATTTGTATAAAGGACATACAGACAGATAAACAGACACATGCACAAACATCTTGCCTTATATATATATATATATATATATATATATATACATATATATATCATTGATTTTTTGCACTATTGTAAGAACTGCAACCTTGAAAATTCTGAATATCGTTTCTTATGTCTTTCTCTATGAGTGTATCAAATTTGATTAAAATCGGACCACTCCTTCTCGAACCCGATTTTTTCGATTATTGATTTTCGATATTTATCGGGGGTACCTCGACACAAAACCTAGCTAAGAACACTCGTAGACGCTTATAGTACAACTGTGTAAATTTTCAAGAAAATCGGTTCTGCTGTTTCGGAGTCTATAGGTAACGGACACACAGACAGACACACACAGACAAAGTTTCATTTATAAATAAGTTTAGATTAAGGAGTTCAATCATAACCCCGGCCCTCTTTTTTTCATTCTTTTAAACAAAATCCTTAGATATAATTCATTCTGCTGCCATCAGCCCATCTTGCATTCAATACGTCCAGTAAGGGTTATATTCTCCACTCCGCTCTTTCTGATCCTAAACAAATATACCTAAAGACGTCAATGTACTGCAAAACTACTTCTTTTCTTCAAGTCTCCTCTTCCTCTGTGACGGAATGGACAAGCGTTCATTAACATATCAGCTGGAAGAAATCGATTGTGATGCGACCCAGACAGCGACGGGTTCTGCCGTGACTATTTGCTTAAGATATGCATGAATGTCTACCTCACCGACTTTCTCGCCTACATTTGTCGAAGTAATTCATCACTTGTTATCCTGCGCAGTAGCACTTTGATGATTCACAGTGATTAGGATAGATATGAAACATGATTATGAATCATGTTATAAAAGTTATATCATAATTTATCATATCCGATAGCTTTTCAAAATAAATTATTACAATATCAGCAGACCCTACTCATTTTTCTCAAACTGTGATTAAAATGCTTAGGTGATTCTCGATTCTACAACTATGAAATCATATATTCTAAAAAATAAGCAATTTAATTATAAAAGTCATCAACAAAACTGCAGATGAGAAATGACCCTTCGACCGCATCAGGAACTAATGATGATGATGATATATATATATATAAATATATATATATATAGGGCCGTAACTGATGATAAAAAAACACCGGGCACAGAGAAAATTGCCCGGATTTATTAGTTGAGAATATGATTACGTCGTCAATGTCATCCGTTTCCAGAAACTATGATTTTTGCGGATTTTTTCGGCTATTCCAAAGGATATTAGGCACAGAACGTGAAGAAAGCAGGAAATCAGGTTTGTACTTTCTGAGTATAACCAATCTTTTCTCCCAAAATTAATAAATAAACAAATTTTTCCTGCGTTCATTCGGATGTTTTCTTCGTTTTTCTTTCTTTCTTTGTGAATTATTTAGTTTGATTTCTGACGAAGTCATTTTTCCTTGCCCGGATTTTCACTATGATTGCACGGATCGGCTCGGACCCGTGGCCTGTGTGCCCGGTAGTCAGATACAGCTATATATATATATATATATATATATATATATATATATATATATATATATATATAATGAGTATGCGTACACCTTGGTTCCCTCTCACAGTAATGTGATTGCCTGGTGTCAGCCATATATATAGACCAAGGCGAGGACACATAGCGGTCTACGTCCAGAGGTCTAGTGATCTACTGGTCTACCACTAGAGGTCTACAGGTCTACGAATATTGGTCTACGACTATTGGTCTATGTCTATTGACTCCGCTTACGTCGTAGGATACTGTATACGACGAATACCGTCCATTACGTCTACATACTAGATTGTCCTACCTGGTTACATTTGCCAAAACCATTTAAGTATCTTGAATGATATATATATCCCTTTCCGGGAAATATCAATAATATTATTGGATATTCTACAACATGACTAACAAGAAGACGTACGTTTGACTATAGACTCAAGACGGATGCCGACATCAAGTAACTTGAGGGTGAATTGTGGCATTGGTGGGTGGCTGTTGGAAGACCTTTTGTCTGGCAACAGGAGTCTGCACCATGCTACACCTGAAGAAGAACTTTGTCCTGGCTACAAGAGGGTTTATTTGACCACATCACCCTTTACATCTGGACATCTGACTCCCCAGGCTTTAACCCGCCTCATTATTTCATGATTATTACCCGCTGAGTGAGACGCCCACCAAAAATTCTGTAACATCAAAGATGAATTGCCAGCGAAGTTTATAACAGCATTCACGAACTGAAACAAGAAGACTCTAGAGAAGAGTTACAGGAGATTTAGGAGTCGTCTGTAAGCTGTGGTTGAAGCCAATGGCGATTTTATTGAATAAATGTACTCTTTATGATACATATATTCTTAAAAGTAAAAAACATTTCAAATGAAAGGGGGAAAATATGATGAAAAGAGCTACAGTCCAATCACATTCAAACCCAACAAGCATTCTCTCTGTTTACAGAGAGCAGTCTTGCGATATTTGATGGAAATAGAGTCCAGAACTTTTAAATGATATATGGAGTGCGACTTTAATAAGATTGAAAAGCAGTCAGCATTCAATTTAGCCAAACATTCCCTGCTAGTTATAGCATGTTGCGCTATAGATGACCCGGATGTATTTACATATGTATATACATATGGTCACGAAATTCCAGTAGCCTGATTCATTCAACGGCTACAGCTGTTGCTTGGAGATAAGTGTTCGGTTACACATGTCGGTATTGACTCTTTCTTCCTACATAACAATATATATCTACCAGCCTGAATATTTTTGAGAAATTTTGTTATAAAAATACGAATAGCTATTTTTAAAAAATAATTCTCACCTGGGGTGGGTATCAGATAACTTTCAAGAATGTTGCGGCCTGAGAAAATTCTACGGATTGCTAATTTATAAATATTATTACCCGAGAAAAAGTAGAAGGCATTATTAGTTTCTACTTTATTAGAACGGGCCTACTCAGAAAAAAGGGGTTAATAATATTCACAAAGTAGCAATCTGTAGACTTTTCTCAGGTTGTAAAAATGTTTAATCTAAATTTTTGAAACTGTGACAAAGTTATGTAACCCCCTCTTTCTCTCTCTCTCTCTCTCTATATATATATATATATATATATATTCTCTCTCTCTCTCTCTCTCTCTCTCTCTCACTATATATATATATATAAAGATATCGGATTTCTAACCGTACTGATGAGCTGTGATACAGCTAAACAGATCTGTCTGCGGATGACTATATATATATATACATAAACTTATTTATAAATGGAACTTTGTCTGTGTGTGTATGTGTGTGTGCGTGTCTGTGTGTGTGTGTGTGTGTGTGTGTGTGTGTGCGTGCGTCCATTATCTACAGACTCCGAAACAGCTGAACCGATTTTCTTGAAAATTTACACTGTTGTACTATAAGCGTCTGCAAGTGTTCTTAGCTCGGTTTTTTGTCGAAGTACCCCCGATAAATATTGATTAAATTATACAACTTAAATACGAATTTTAAAGTCACTCCGTTCTCAAATTTACATTAGAACTTAATATTAATAATAAAATTCCATTCCTTGATGTCTGTATTGTTTCAAGCACACATAGATTTACTATTTCTCTATATAGAAAACCAATTAGCATAAACTCGCGTCTTCTTAAATATAATAGAGAATACAGCTAACGATATCAGTTTGCTCTGATAAAAAAAAACTTAATTTAACGCACAAAAATGATATTTTCTTCACATGTTCACATAAAGAATTACACAACATTAAATGAACAATTGTTAACGACTGATTTCCTAACTGTCATTGACCAACAAATTAAATTTATCTTAAACTTAATAATACCTCTAACAATATTGAAAATATTAATAATAATAGTGTATGTTAAAATAAACATAACACTATTAACTTATACTATTGCAACTAAATGTATAATAATTACAAACATGATGAAACAACACTCAAAAGTATAATACGTAGAAATGTTAAACCGAAAAATAATAATAATCAGATAAAGCTCATCATATATTATAGAAAATTTAAAACAATTGACCTCATAATCTCTAATAACCCTACAACCACACAACTAAATCCTCTACAGAAAACCAATGTAGTGTATCAATTTACAGGCCCGTTCAGAGATTGTATCTCTGGTACTAATAATAAATCTACAACATATATTGGTTTTACTATAACCACGCTCTCCGGAACACTTACCTACCACCTTACTGATCAAAGTTCAATTAACATTTCGTAGAAAACATTGCCATGTAGGTAATATTAGACAGATTTTAATCGATAACACAATAATAATCCCTCATACACACAGAAAAAAGAAACTTCAGATATTGGAGGCCATCTACATTAAATCAAAACAGCCCACGCTTAATAAAATCACATTTCAATCTGGTCATAACGCATTACA
Source organism: Ascarosepion bandense (assembly GCA_037127315.1). Classification (NCBI taxonomy): domain Eukaryota; kingdom Metazoa; phylum Mollusca; class Cephalopoda; order Sepiida; family Sepiidae; genus Ascarosepion; species Ascarosepion bandense. The sequence continues at coordinate 267,698 of JBBBDQ010001259.1, read as the reverse complement.
TTGCATTTTAATATATGATTCTGTTAACATTTCAGTCTCTCAGGCGGTGTGACGTCATAGAACCGCATTACCTAATTTACGAACTGCGTCTGCTATTCGGTGTCTCTTGTCGTTGCATAGCAATGTTTTATGTCATCACAAGATAAAATCATCTTTGATGGTGGATATCTTTATGTTAGCATCCCTGTAACTTCTCTGAAGATGGCTCATGTGGGCCAAAATCTTAAAACTAGCAGAATGAAAAAAAATCTAAATGTTGGACAATTTTGCTTTCATTTTCACCTAAAGTTAAAGCCAAAATACAATGTTTTGAACGGCCCATGCTTAAACTAATAGACAATCATTGTCTGTTATACTTAACAGTATATGTTTAGAATATATATATATATATATATATATATAAGCAACAAACCTTTGAAATGGATAAATTGTTGATTTTATCCCTGGTGCCCAAAACACATACATTTAAGCGTGCTCCTCGATTGGCATCTAGATCCCAAATTTTACTGCTGAAATATCCAAATATTACTGCATTTCTATTCCTACAGTTACTTTTCTCTCTCCTTTCTTTTTTAGCTGCTAGCAATTTTGAATTTTATCTACTTGTATGTAATTTTTGTTAAAACACAGGATGCGTAAAGTATATGAAAGCACGTATTTTTTTTTACTATAACAGGTTTTGTTTTTTTATTTTCTGTGTTTCAGAATTATCAATGCAGATCCTATGCAAGAAATGAAGAGGCGTGTATTTATAGTGGACATAGAAGCTGAATATATCAATTTAAAAAATAGGACAATTTTTAAAATTTGCTAGATTCTTTGTTTACAAATTTTCGCAAGGATTTAGAATCCAAAGTTAGAAATGTATCCCCATTATCAAAATATAAGAAACATTCCAGACGCACTGATATCAATAGAACAATTATTTTTAATTAATTAGGCAAATATAGCAGACCATTGATGGCAATACCAAAAATCATTGAGAAGAACACCATGTTTCAGATGGAACAATCTGAAATGTTGTCCATAAGAACATCAGGTAAAAGTTTTTTGGGATGAAAAAATGTCATTTCATGTCAGAAAAGATAATGGAAAATCGCTTAATCAGATCTAAGAGACCCCTAAACAAACTTAAAAAATCAACAGAGAAAGATGCCATATTATTCTTCTCAGAAGATAACATAACCTCTGACTTCCTAGTTTCCCAGACTTTAATATATTTGACTACTATGTACATAACGCAGTTGAGAAAGTGGTTAATGAGCACTCTAATAACACTAAAGAATCCTTAAAAGCCTCCATAGACAGAGTAATGTCCAATATGAACAAGAACCATTTGATCCTATCATTTAGGAGATTCAGACCTTGCATAGAATCTATTATCAAAGCTGAAGGAGACATTATTAAATAAAATTATCAAACAATATGTTTATTCTAATCCTCACAACTTTTTCAATAAAAAGACATCATTATCTGTTTCTAAGAAACATTTTTGTATAAGTATAAATCCGTCTTCAAATGTCTTACGCACCCTGTAAATATTTTCTTTGTCCGTTATTTTTTTCTCGGGATTTCCAAGTTCTATTTGCATGTTTTTAATTCCAACATCCAAGCTTCTTTTTCCTTATTAGGGAACTTGATTCGCGAAGATGTTTCCCGGAAATAATTCTTAAACCAGCTCTAAGTACTTGACGGAAATACATTTTCCATTTCTTTAGAAAGCGACTCATGATTATTCTTCGTTTTTTTTTTTAATGTTTCTGATGTTGTTTTCTCTGGTTTTAATAATGTATTTTTATTTTTTGGCAATAAACCGTTATTTGTTTCCTTCTTCTCTTTCACACTTCAGACTTCCTCCTTAGCCCTCTCCAATTGTTTTTTTTTCTTCAAATTTTTCTATCTCTTCTTCTTACTCAATCCCCACCTCCTATTATCAAATATCTTTTACCCGTCTCGTAGGCTGCGTTAAATGACTGATAGTAGAAACAGCCGACTCGGGCAACAAAAAGAATTTTCCCAATAAACTGATTTTTTACCTCCTCTATGTTTTTTTGTTTTTTTAACTATATTTTCTTGAAATTTCTTTCTCTTATTTTTGACGTTATAATGGAACCAATGTTTGTTTTTAGAGAAATCGTTCTTTACAGTGATTGTTTTTTTAATATATTTTGTTTCAAAATTTTCATCGTTAAAATATTCGCACTATATTAGTACTTAACCCTACTTCGTCCTTGTCTATTAACCTTTCTTCTTCTTCATCGTCTTCTTTTTCATCACGTTTTTCTTTCTTCTTCTTCTTCTTCTTCTTTTTCATCACGTTCTTCTTCTTCTTCTTCTTCTTCTTCTTCTTCTTTTTCATCACGTTCTTCTTTCTTCTTCTTCTTCTTCTTTTTCATCACGTTCTTCTTCTTCTTCTTCATCGTCTTCTTTTTCATCACGTTCTTCTTTCTTCTTCATCGTCTTCTTTTTCATCACGTTCTTCTTCTTCTTCTTCTTCTTTTTCATCACGTTCTTCTTCTTCTTCTTCTTCTTCTTCTTCTTTTTCATCACATTCTTCTTTCTTCTTCTTCATCGTCTTCTTTTTCATCACGTTCTTCTTTCTTCTTCTTCATCGTCTTCTTTTTCATCACGTTCTTCTTTCTTCTTCTTCTTCTTCTGAGCCGCCATCCTCTTTGATCTTTTTTCGTTCTTCTTCCACATCTTTTTCCTTTTCATTCTTCTTTTTTATTATTCAACCTTTCCTCCTCTTTTTGCTTCTTGTTCTTTGTATTTCTTTTCTTTTTTCTTCTTTTGCGCCTTCTTTTCTTTGTCATTCTTCTTCCCTTTTTTCTTCATCACCTCGTTTTTTTTTCTGTGCCTCCTCCTCGTTTCTTTCTTCACTACTTTTCTTTTTTGCATTCTTCTTCTTTCGATTCTTCTTTTCCTAGTTCTCTTTCTTCTCTGCGACCTCTTCCCCTTTTTCTTCCTTCTCTTCTTCTTATTCGCCTTCTTCTTCTCTAGCGGCTCTGCCTCCTACTTTTATTCCGCCTGCTCCTCGTATTCATCCTCATCATCATTTTTTCTACTTCTCAGTCGCCTTCTCTTTTTTCTTCCTCCTCCTCTTTTTCTTACTGTTCTTCATCGTGGATGTGCGTTGTGGCGCAATGGATATCGGCTCGGAACAAGATATCGGAGAACCGAGTTCGAATTCCAGTTGAATTCGTTGCATTTCACTTACTTAGTCGATTCAGAAAGGTATTAATCCGCCCATTTCTTCTAGTTATGAGTTAAATAACAGGAAAGATTGGCTTCTATAGCCTTGGCTGGCATCCAGTATACCACAGAAATCAATAGCAACCTACTGCGGGATAATCATCTGCCCAGTCAGTCATGTCTCTTTCGAAACATGATCGCCCAAGCGTGTATCACGTATGGCACTTAACTGACTGACTGACATCATCATCTTCTTCTACCGTATCCTCATCTTGTTTTTCCTCCTCTTCATCTTTTTTTATTATTGTTCAGCATCATCATCATCTTCTCTTTCCCTGTCGCTTTCTTTTTTCTTCATTCTCCTCTTTTTCTTATTTTCTTCGTCATCATCTTCTTCTCTGCCGCCTCTTCTTCCTCTGTTTTTCTCCTCTTCTTCTTCTTGTTCTTCAGCAACATCATCATATTTTTCTTTCTCTCTGCCGCCTTCTCTTCTTGTTTTTCTTCTTCCTTCTCTTTTATTATTCTTCAGCATCATCATCATCTTATCTTCGCATCATTACCATCATAGTCATCATCTTTTTCTTCTACTTCTACTTTCCGAGTTTCAAACATGTCTTCCTCTGTCTTTCTGTCTTCATTTACATATTTTACATTCGAAACATTTACAACATTTCCTTTAAAACTCAATATCAAGAATTCTGTCAAATCTTATATAGTTTAACGTTTCTATCCTCATACTTTTTGAATTCATTCCGAATTGTTATATATATTTTAAGTTTTTCTTACCTCATTAGCTTAATTCATTTTCCTTTTATTTACTACTAGCAGTTTAGCCAGGTTTTACTTGGGTAGTTTAAGGAATAATAAGAATTAAAACATATGATGAATTTACATAACAAATACTTACAGAACGTCCACTATCGTCACTTTATAGATATAGACTAGCAATTTAGCCCGGTTTTCTTTGGGTAGTTTAAGGAATAATAAGAATTAAAACATATGATGAATTTACATAGCAAATACTTACAGAACGTCCACTATCGTCATTTTATAGATATAGACTAGCAGTTTAGCCAGGTTTTACTTGGGTAGTTTAAGGAATAATAAGAATTAAAACATATGATGAATTTACATAGCAAATACTTACAGAACGTCCACTATCGTCATTTTATAGATATAGACTAGCAGTTTAGCCAGGTTTTACTTGGGTAGTTTAAGGAATAATAAGAATTAAAACATATGATGAATTTACATAGCAAATACTTACAGAACGTCTACTATCGTCACTTTATAGATATAGACTAGCAGTTTAGCCCGGTTTTACTTGGGTAGTTTAAGGAATAATAAGAATTAAAACATATGATGAATTTACATAGCAAATGCTTACAGAACGTCCACTATCGTCATTTTATAGATATAGACTAGCAGTTTAGCCAGGTTTTACTTGGGTAGTTTAAGGAATAATAAGAATTAAAACATATGATGAATTTACATAGCAAATACTTACAGAACGTCCACTATCGTCATTTTATAGATATAGACTAGCAGTTTAGCCAGGTTTTACTTGGGTAGTTTAAGGAATAATAAGAATTAAAACATATGATGAATTTACATAGCAAATACTTACAGAACGTCTACTATCGTCACTTTATAGATATAGACTAGCAGTTTAGCCCGGTTTTACTTGGGTAGTTTAAGGAATAATAAGAATTAAAACATATGATGAATTTACATAGCAAATGCTTACAGAACGTCCACTATCGTCATTTTATAGATATAGACTAGCAGTTTAGCCAGGTTTTACTTGGGTAGTTTAAGGAATAATAAGAATTAAAACATATGATGAATTTACATAGCAAATACTTACAGAACGTCCACTATCGTCATTTTATAGATATAGACTAGCGGTTTAGCCAGGTTTTACTTGGGTAGTTTCAGGAATAATAAGAATTAAAACATATGATGAATTTACATAGCAAATACTTACAGAACGTCCACTATCGTCACTTTTATAGATATAGATAATAATGCAGAATGTCTCTATTGGATTATGATGTGAGGGGGGGCAACATATATAGATACATATATATATATATATATTTAGTTAATATAGTGTTGGGTGATCAATTCTATATTACAATCAAGACATAAACTGATCCTCGATTTTGTGCGGTGATAATATATATTTTTCTATCCTAATTTTGGCTTTCTGAAAAATTTCAAGGTGTCGTTAGCGTTCTAAAATTTTGATCTACATCTGAGACCAACTCCCGTCGTTCTAGACCGCAAAATGCAAACGCTAAGTCGAATCTATCAAATACTTACACAACGTCCACCCTCGTCAGCTTTATAGATATAGATTTTTTTTTTAATTCCCTAATTATCTTTCTCCGTCTCTATTCCTTCTTGGATTATCTTGTCCAATGAAAATATCTTTCTTTCTCGTTCTCTTTTTTTTTCTTCGAGTTATGCTTTCTTATTTCTTCCAGGTTTTCTTTATCATAATTTGCCTCATTCGACTTTTCATTCACTTTATTCTCTCTTTACCATCTTTTCTTTTCCTTTATTACTGTTTATGTCATTTTTTTATTTTCTTATAGTACACATTTTCTTTCATTATTAAATTCCAATTCTTGGCACGAAAGACTAAAAAGCAATAGTTGTTTCCAATTAAAAGGAAAACCGTAGACTGAAAGAAAAATGAATGGATGCAAATTTTCATTTCCTGGTATCGATATCAAATAAGTTTTTTTCATTGTAAACTGAATTTTGAAGGCTAAATAAGTCCTCTGAGTAAATGGTATCATAGCTGAGACTTAGAGCTACAATTATACCTACTTAGAGCCAAACCCAAAGCAAAAACTAAAATAAAAGGGCTGAAAAAACTACAGACATACAGGCAGATAAACAGACACACACACAAACATCTTACCTTATATATATATATATATATATATATATACTATCGATTTTCTGCACTATTGTAAGAACTGCAACCTTGAAACTTCTGAATATCATTTCTTATGTCTTTGTCTATGAGTGTATCAAATTTGATTAAAATCGGACCACTTCTTCTATAACCCGATTTTTTCGATTATCAATTTTCGATATCTATCAGGGATACCTCGACACAAAACCTAGCTAAGAACACTCACAGATGATTATAGTACAACTGTGTAAATTTTCAAGAAAATCGGTTCAGCCGTTTCAGAGTCTATAGGTAACGGAGACACAGACACACACACACAGAGACAAAGTTCCATTTATAAATAAGTTTAGATTTATTATATAAAAAGAGAGAAGTTTATTGTACTTATAGTGCTTTTGTTCCTTAAATAATAATTTCAAGTCCTTCTTTGTTGTCTTCATCTTGATTCTTTTTCAATTAAGAAAAATACTTTTCATTCATTTATTTGTATTTATTTTATCCAATCGGTCTTTCAGTTCTCACTATGAACAACATAGCAAGTTTTAGTCTTTATATTATTCCAACTCATATCATACTTTTGGTATATTCCATCGTTTTTATTTTCAAACTTTTAATTCTGACGATAATTAAAAAATATTTAAAAAGAATTCTACACAGAACTGAATTTAACAAAATCACACTAATGCTTATAAATACTGAAGAGTGGACGAATGTTGGAAAGTTGAAGGTAAAATCAATCAGATTACTGACAAACATTTATGTATTTAATATAAGATAAATGCTTCACATTTATCTGATTGATATTACCTTCAACATTCCAACATCAGAAATTATAGACGGAATCGTCCGTCCACTCGTCAGGGTTTAAAAAAAGATATTTTTTGAAGCAGATATTTTGTCGTAAAGTACTCGATATTGAGAAAGAGCGTTGATAATTTTATGCATGAATATATATATATATATATATATATATATATATATATATATATTCTGTTTTTAATCACACAGTATTATATATTTATTTCTATCGGCCTGATTATTGACGAGTATCGATCAAAAATAATGTTCAAACAAATAATTTCAAATTGTCGGTTGTTTATAACCAGTTTCGTTAATCTTCTTTAATTTCCGTGACATATATTTATATACACACACACACACACATATATATATATATATATATATATATATATATATGCAATATAAAGGGTGAGTCAAAATTATTTTAACAATTTTGCCTGTACTGTTCGCGCTTTTTTCGAAATTCTCTCATGTGTCAACTCTTTTCAGAACGTAGATGATCATGGCCCTCCACGTCTACCTCTCTCTAGTGACTCAGTGCGCTTTCTCTTGTTACCCCACTCGTCAAGTATGTTACCCGCTACTTTCCCCTGTCTCTCTTTCCCTCTATCTGACATGTGCGTATCAGATTCTCTAAGCTCTTCCTCCTCATTACATATCCCAAGTACTTTCGCAGTCTTTTTCTGATGTACACTATTAATTTCCTTTTTGTTTCTATCCTTTTACAAAACTTCATCATTGCTCAGATGCTCAGTTCTTGATATCCGCAGCATCCTCCTGTAGAACTACTTTTCAGTGGCTCCTAGTTTTTATTCGTCTTTGATGAAATTGCCTAGCATTGAATGCCACTCACAGCGGACTGTTGGCATGCCCACCAAACTCCTCTGATCTGACACTCTGTGACTTTTGGTTATGGGTTATGATAAAGGATTACGTGTATAGCAAAAACATCAGAGACATCGAAGAACTCAAGAATAGAATAAACGGTGTAATATCAAGCATTCCCTGTGATAAGTGTGTCAAGGCACTTAATAGTAGAATTAATCGTGAGTTTTTGTACATAAATTGTGTTGGTATACAGGTGGAGAATGAAACTGTGAATGAATAACTCTTCTCATTTTAGTGTTAACATAATTGTGAGTTTACGCACAAACACACGCACACTCACACGCACACGCGCACACACACATATATGCATATATATATATATATATATATATATATATATATATATATAAACACACACACGCACATATATATATAAACAGGATTTACTAACAGATTTATTTATTCTCGTCATAGTATTTGCATTATAAACTAATTCAAATTCAGCTGTGGGTATGTCTTTGAAGAATAAAATTTATTAACGGATTTATCCATAATTGTGGTAGTACTTGCAATACAAATTTCTTCAATATCTTCAGTGAATGGCCATGTTATTTAAATATCTGGCTACTCGTATTCGAGGATACCCGTCTACCAGGGTGGCTAGCTAATCTCAGGCCCACTTGTGTTTGTTGAACACCCACAGAGCCCACCTGTGGTTTATACTGCCACTATGCTGGGCGGACCTTAGTTACAGTTTCTGAGAGAGGAGCGCGTTATCTGACATGAAGAATAGTCTGAACATGGTCAGAAAGCTCAAACCCTTGTGACTTTGAGTTAGCACAAACATCGACGACTCCTCAAAGGGAACCGTCTACCCAATTTCACTCACAAGGTTTGGCTCAACCCGTGGCTTGGTTTTCAAAGGTGCCGCACGCTGGGATCGACTCCTCCAGATAACATCAACAAGTCACGCGCCTAAAGCAATGATTCAATATTAAATGACTTTTATTTTCGTTTACTCACAGTTTTAGAGTGTTTTTACCAAGAAAAAATAGCTTGAAGTCATTTCAACCTTTATCACTCTGTATGTGACGTTGTTTGCTGTGCAAAAAGCAGCGATCCGATTTCTCTGATTGAAATGCTTTTAACAAAATATACCGGAAAGGATGCGATATGTGTGTCAAGGCACTTTTTTTTTTTTAATCATTTCACCCCGAGCAAGGCAGAAACGCCACTGATGTGCAAGGGGTTACATAAATGTAGAAAGATTAATTAGAAAAGAGTGAGGAGTACAAGCTAGTTAGAAAGGAACAATAGAAAGCTGAGAAAGCAGGTGCAATGGCAGATACATGGGCGGAGTGAACGTGAAGATTATACAGGGGAGGGGAGAGAGCTAGAGTCCAGTGGTTAGTAGGTGAGTATTAACTTTGCTTTTAAATTTCTGGAGGTCGTAGCCGTCAGGAAAGCAAGAATACGGGAGTGAGTTCCACAGGCGGGAAGTGCGAGAGAGGAAGCTGCAGGAGTAGAATTGTCGTCTGCGTTTGGCTAACCTGACTGTGAATGGGTGGGACCCAGTTGCCAGTCTGGTTGCACGGGTAAACACCTGTTGAGGAGGCATCAGTGACTTAAGCTCATCCGAGCAGAAGCCATGAAAGTATTTATAGAAGAGACAGAGGGAGGCCACATTTCGACGATGGGAAAGTGGCTGCAGACGAGTCGCCAGATCAGTACCTATCACATTACAGACTCTCCTTTGGAGCTTGTCAAGAACACTGAGGAGAACGGCTGGGGCACCTGACCATAAATGGCAGCAGTACTCCATGCACGGACGGATGGTTGACTTGTATATATGCAGGATGGATTCAGGTGGAAAAAACATCCTGGATCGACATAGTGACCCAATCTTCTTAGCAGTAGATTTTGCTATGGATTCAATGTAGTGCTTCCATTTGAGGTCTGAGGACAGGGTAAGTCCGAGGAGGCGTAGTGTATTACTCTCCGGGAGAATCATCTAGTCCATGCTTATGGGAGGCAGAAGAGGTTGCCTGTAATGGTTGACAGACAACAGCTTGGTCTTAGAGGAATTGAAGTTGACAAGCCACTTCTTGCCCTAGTTCACCACAGAGTGTAGATCCCGCTCAAGGTCAGCAGCGAGATTATGTCTGTCCGCCACGACAGGTTTCTTACTGGAGCGGGAGTATATTGTAGTGTCATCTGCGTAGATGCCTACTTGGGACTTGATCTCATCTGGGAGGTCGTTGATGAAAATAAGGAAGAGCGTCGGGCCCAGGATAGAGCCTTGTGGGACACCGGCATTCGTGCTGTAGGACGAAGAGGCACGCCCATCCAGAACGACCTTCATTTTGCGGTTATTTAAGAAAGATTGGATTAGGTCAAGCAGGCGACCGGTAATACCATAACAGCGTAGTTTGCATAGGAGGCCAGGGTGCCAAACCCGGTCGAAAGCGTTGGAGATGTCCAGAGCAACCGCGCGAGCCTCGTCAGACTCATCAAGGGCCTGTAGCATGTACTCCGTTACAGTTGTTAGCAGGTCGGCTGTGGACCTGTCAAATCGGAATCCATATTGCCTGTCGGAGAACAGTTTGTGGGCGGTGAGATGATGAACTATTTCAGCATTGATTATAGCCTCGAACACTTTCCCGAATATTGGTAGAAGACTGATAGGGCGATAGTTGGATGGGTCCGAGGGTTCACCACAGTTCTTAAAGACAGGAATGACTGAGGAGAATTTCCAGCATGCAGGAAAGCAGGAAGCAGAAAGACAGTAGTTAAACAAAATAGTAGAATTAATCGCGAGTTTTTGTCCATCAATTGTGTTGGTATACAGGTGGAGATTGAAACTCTGAATGAATAACTCTTCTCATATTAGTGTTAACATAATTGTGAGTTTACGCACAAACACACGCACACGCACACACGCACACACACATATATGCATATATATATATATGTAAACACACACACGCATATATATATATATATATATATATATATACATATATATATATATTTAATTTATTTGTTTGAACATTATTTTTAATCGATACTCGTATTTGAGTAGATATTCTATTATTAATTAAATAATGTTATATATATATATATATATATATATATATATATATATATATCTACCAGCTTGGTTATCTACCAGAAATCTTTGTTAGGAAAATGTGTCTTTTAGAAGAATTCGAACCAGAGATCCCTAACAACATAGAAAAGCCACCAATTGAACTAGTGTGTCTTAGACCGCTCGACCACGAATGAATCCGCAGTCTAATCGAAGTTAAATCAAGCCTAATACACGCAACCTTTGATTTTCAGTAAATATCCATCTCTGCTTTGAAATGGATCGTAGTGTAAACAAGCGTAAACAAATAATTTTACGGAAAGTTCCGGAGATTGACAAAATGGAATTAACAGCCAATATATTTTGAATATTATTTTTAATCGATAGTCATATTTGAGTAGATATTTTGCTTTAAATTAAAATGTATATTTTTATAGATATTTTTACCGGCTTGATTAATGTACATACATACATACATATGTGTGTGTGTGTGTGTGTGTAAAATGTGTATGTATATAAATAATGGATTCTCCCGTCGCGTTCAACGTATGAGGGTCCAACCTTTTTCCAGCAAGACAACCACACAGAGATTTGTTTATAGTGGTGAAGGCATTGTGTAGTACCATCCACACTTCTTGGAACTGCTGATAACAAACAATTGGTGCAGATGACTGCCACAGATCGCACGAACAGCAGACCTCAATTATTTAACCCATAATTGGAGGGAACGAACGGATTAATACCTTTCCCAAGGGTACCAGTGCGCAAGTGAATGCAGCGTGCTCGACTGAAATTGGAACTCGGCTCACCGATTTCCCCCTCCAAGCCGACATCCACCGCACCCCAACGCACATCCGTGAATGCTAACAGCACCTGGTATTCCCAAGTGGTCACCCACCTAAGTACTGACCAGGCTCAACGTTGCTTAACTTCGGTGATCGAGCGGGAACCGGTGTATCCAACGTGACATGACCGTTATAGGATGTGCGTTGTGGTACAGTGGATATCGGCTCGGAACGAGAAACCGGGGAGCCGAGTTCGAATTCCAGTTAAATCCATTGTATTCACTTACGCGCAAGTACCCTTGGGAAAGGTATTAATCCGTCTCTTCCTTCCAGTTATGGGTTAAATAGCAGGACAGATTGGGTTCTATAGCCTTGGTCGGCAACCAGTCTACCACAGAAAGCAATGGCAACCTACTGCGGGATAATCTTCTGCCCAGTCAGTCATGTCTCTTTCGAGACATGATCGCCCAAGCGTGTATCACGTATGGCATTTTAAGTATATAAATATAAATATATATATATATATGCAATTTGTTATTTATATTATATTATTTATATATTCTATATCCGCGGTATTTATTTGAAAGCGCTCAATATCAGTGATATAGCTAACATATTCAGTTAGATAGGTGTAAGTTTGTGACCCTGGGTTTCACGCTTTTGCGATGGTCAGACGACAGTAAAAGTGTGAAACCCAGGGTCACATGCATTTAAGACACATGCATTTTATTTAAAGATTATAAACCCAGTTTTCAAAATAAATTACAAACTAGATTATTTACTCCCACTAAAAGGGATTTAGGAATAATCTCTAGAGAAATTTTGAAAATAATAGTTGAGAAATTATGATCCAAATTACACCCCAATCTCTGGAATTACTCTTCTGGTGCCAATAATTAGCTCAACAATGTTAAAAATAAGACTAAATTGACCTTCCTTGAATTTGACATCGTAGATTTTTATTCTTCTATATCCAAAACAGACATAGAAAATTGTATTAGCTTTGCTAAAAATCACGTAGAAATCACAGATAGACAAACTGAAATTATTTTAGCTGCTAGGAAATCAATACTTGCCTTAAATAATTTTACCTGGACAAAAGATCTGTATGATAAATTTTATTTACCTATGTTCATTAGATAATATAAGTAGAATTTTAGACCGTGAACAAATCGGATTATATCGGGATGATGCCTGATAGTAATGGACATCTAATAAATAGGATCTGTAAAATCATTAGAGCCCTTAAATTCCTGGGCTTTAAAATTGAAGTCTACTCTAATGTAAAAATAGTTAACTACTAAGCATTACCCTTATTTTGAATAACGGCTTCTGGGTAATGTCTAATTGTCTCAAAAACAAAAACGATTATATTAATATTTATTCCAGCTACCCAAAAACTATTTTAAAGTAAATGCTCAAACATTGTAAACTCAAAGATGAACCGATTATTTTCCAAACTCAAAATTTTCAATGGAAATAAGAAGGTATACAACAAGGCTCTCCAGGGGAGCAGTTTCAACATTAAATTGGGATATGAAATATCGATTATTAAACCTGAAACGTCTAAAAATTTAAAAATAAAACATGGAAAAAATGAAAGTAATATGGTTTAACCTCACCATTCTGTAACCTATCCAATATTTCAACACCCACAATCATATACACAAAATCTTCAATAGAATTACTCGCAAAATGAGCTACTCCTGCACTCATAATATGGACGATACTATTAATTCCCATAATAATCAAATTTTAAAGAATTTAGATAATACCAACACAGAAACAGGAATTCTATATTATTGTAATTGTAGATCCGTAGAAAATTGTCCGGTGGGAGGCAAATGTAGATCTACCCAGGTAATCTAACAAGCCGAAGTCTTCCAAAATAACAACTGGAAGAATTACCAAATATATGTTAGTATTTAAGCATGTGAATTTAAACAAACATACCTTTTCTAACCATAATCTAAGATTTCAAACATCCATTTCCCGAAGATTTTGGGAACCAAAAGAAGAGAAACTAAACTCCATAGTAAATTGGAAACTAATAATTTCAGCCCGCACCCCACAAAACCTTTACGATAGATGTCATCTATGTTTAGTTGAAAAATTAAAATATGAAAGTATCCTAAACAAAATGTACTTTTAATCATACGTAAGGAATTCATAATCAAATGCTGCCAAAAATCTAAATTTTTACATTTTAAATTTTAACTTAGAATATAAAATCCCCGCTAAAAGTAATCCAAAATGAATCTATGTCTGATAGAAGCTTTCCTACCCTCTTCCTAATCTCTAGAATATTAATTAAAAGGACGATATTGTGACGCTTTATACCCGGGGCTTCTTGTCTAATTGTGATGTTTTCTCTCATCGACTGTCGTGACGATCCCAGTTGTGACACTGCCATCCGGCTGGCCTGTTGGTTTGGTCGCTGTTGCTGGTCGTGATGATCTCGTCCGATGATGTCGCCACAAATGCTGGTTTACAAGACGTCTCTTGCAACAACGCGCCACTGTCCCACGTTATGAATTGTTCCCAGAGGTCGCATCGTGCATTTTTAGTAGTCACCTTTTAGAGCCAGTCCGGACACTGGTGCATACTTTTGGTTAAAAAAATAAATACGGTACTAAAACAAAAATTAACAAAATAAATGAACAAGGTCGAACACGCCTGGAGAGATACGAATCTTTGTAAAAAAAAAAAAAAAACAATGTTTCTTCTTTTTTGTTCACGTGAGCAGATAATACAGTTGTCGGAATGTTGGTTTACAACAGAGAGAGAGAGAGAGAGAGAGAGAGAGAGAAAGAGAAAGAGAGAAAGAGAAAGAGAAAGAATTTTAAAATCTCAGAGCTTTCAATCCTTAAATAGAAATGTATTTTTTAAATTTCGTTAAAGTAGACAGAGCTCTTCAAATTTTCGCTAAAGTATTTTCCGTATTCTCTAAAATTCTAGGTGATGTTAAAAAAAAGTAACGGGTTCTTGTCGGAACTTAACGGGATTTGCCGAATCAGAGGTGTTCAATGGCGACGGTGGCGGGCTGGTTTCCCTGTCGTCTGGAAGCTCGCTCCCGGCTTAAAAACTGACTAACTGATAAAAATTATTTTCATAACAGTGCGGGCTTTTTGTTGAGAATAATCAGAAATTTTAATTCTCCCAAATTAGTTTTAAAACAATAACTTTCTTTCAAGATTCCTATCGGTGGCGCATTATTCATCAGTAACTCTTTCCCACAAATTTCTGTTTTCAGGGACATCTGTTGAGGGACTTAAACACTGCCTGACCCTATCAAATAATCCTGTCAATTTATTATGACCGCGTCTATTTCGTCAAACTTCCATCTAGTCCAAAATAATGCGTATCGTATATGGAAAAGAAAGAAAATCATATTTCTCTCCTTCCCTCAAATTGTCAGCTGACTTATCTATTCCCCGGATTTTACAAGTACATGATAGTATTAAAATAGTTTTTTACATAAGCTCACATCACGAATTACAATAATTCACAGCCAATAATACTACTAATATTAATTCCTCTCTCTCCGCTGTATGTAACCAACAAAAGAAAGTATCCCCTCGGGAGATAGTGTCATAATGTAGATCTAACTTTTTAACCCTTAGGTTTTCCGAGCCTATGATTTTAGAGAGCAACTAAATACAAATTCTAAATTTATTTTCCTAATCTCCGAATACTTCCCTTACGTAAAATTTTCGCTTTAAAGTTTTTTTATCTATTCTTTTAGTGTTTCATTCACATCAAAAAACAATTTATTGAGATAATGAAATAACTTAAGAGAATCTATGAGAATCTACAATTATCTATATCTTCAAAATTCTCGATAACAATCCTTTTATATTAAGTAACATTTTTTATAATCATATCACCCCAAGCAAGCATTTTACTGTCATTGTTTTGCAGGGGTTTACATAGGAGGAAAGTTATGAGAAAGAGTGAAAGGTTATAGGGGTGTCAGGAAGTGGTTAAGAGAAGGATGAAAGTAGAGTGGACGAAGAAAGGAGCATGATAGAAAGGATGCAG
The DNA here is from genome assembly GCA_037127315.1 of Ascarosepion bandense. Lineage (NCBI taxonomy): Eukaryota > Metazoa > Mollusca > Cephalopoda > Sepiida > Sepiidae > Ascarosepion > Ascarosepion bandense. The sequence goes on along the minus strand of JBBBDQ010001259.1, from coordinate 252,034 downwards.
GTTAGTGAGATACGTGATGACTATTGTCTTTACATTTAAATCCTTAGAGATTGTAGATGTCCAAGAAGCAAGTAAACGTAAGGGAATTCCACAAACGAGAAATGGGAAAAAAGAATATGTTGGAGTAAAATTTGTGTTTATTTTATTGGTTTCACATTAAAAGTGTGGGACCTAGTTGCTAAACTTGCAGCTTGAGTAAATTCATATATAGAGGGAACCAGTGAGCTAAGTTCATCGGATCAGAAGCCGTGAATGTATTTCTAGAAAAGACACAGGGAAGCCACATTGCACCGGTGAGAAATGAATGTATCTGAGCTGCCAAGTCGGGATCGATCACATAACAGATTCTTCCTTTCTATTTTGTGTATCCATGTATATATATACATATATGTATATATTTATGTATGTACTAGCAGTATAGCCCAGCGTTGTTCGGGTGTAATGAAAGCTTTCAAACTAATCCATGGTCCTGGAGATCAGACTCTCTGGACGTTGGCACGAAAGACTAAAAAGCAATAGTTGTTACCAGTTAAAGCGAAACCGTAAACTGAAATAAAAATGAATGGATTTAAGTCAAATTTTTATTTACTGGTATCGATATCAGATAAGTTTTTTTCGTCGTAAACTGAATTTTGAAGGCTAAATAAGTCCTCTGAGTAAATGGTATCATGGCTGAGACTAAGAATTACAATTATACTTACTTAGAGCCAAACCCGAGGCTAAAACTAAAATAAAAGGACTGAAAAAATACAGACATATAGGCAGATAAAGAGACACACACACAAACATCTTGCCTTTTATATATATATATTATCGATTTTCTGCACTATTGTAAGAACTGCAACCTTAAAACTTAAAGTTTCGTATGTCTTTGTCTATAAGTGTATCAAATTTGATAAAAATATTATATAATCCGATTTTTTCGATTATCGATTTTCGATATTTATTTGGGGTACTTCGACACAAAACCTAGCTAAGAACACTTACAGATGCTTATAGTACAACTGTCTAAACATTCAAGAAAATCGGTTCAGCCGTTTCGGAGTCTATAGGTAAAGGGCGCATACACAGACACACACACACAAAGTTCCATTTATAAATAAGTGTATATATATATATATATATATATATATATATATATACCTGGGTAGATCTACATATATATATATATATATATATATATATATATATATGCGTATGCGTGTATGTGTACATATTAGTCAAATTTCTCTTTTTAGAACCCTCCAATATAATTTCTTTTTTTTTTTTTTGCTCCTCCCTTTTTATTCTAGGAGTAGAATTTAAAGTAATTTCATCCCTACAATAGTAAAACTATATTATTTTAAATGGAAAAGATGTTGAAAAAATACAATATTTCTGTTTTATTTTGAAAAAATATTTTCTTTTTTATTTTATTATTTTGCTTTTTTATTTTGAAAAAATGTTTTATTTTGTTTTTATTAAAATAAAATATAAAATAGAATATCTTTATTAAAATAAAAATATTTTATTTTATTTTTATTTATTTTGAAAAATATTTCCTTTTAATTTGAAAAAATATACAATATTTTCTTTTCTACTCCTTCCCTTTTATTCTAGTAGTAAAATTTAAAGTAATTTTATTCCTAGAATAGTTAGACGATATTATTGTAAACGGAAATATATATTGGCAGAGCCGAATATTACATCATGTTAATTTTTTCTCTCTTTTCTTTTTCTTTTATTCTTTTCTTTTTCTTTTTCCATTTAATGTATATATCGCTTTCTTCCCACTCTCATTTAGCTGGCGTTTCTTTCGACGACTGATTGTTCTCTTTTTTTTCCCAAACACAATGTCTCCTTTAACTCATTTATTCCCTGTCTACCCGTTGTTTTCTTTTTCTCCTTCTTTCTACTCTCTCTTTCCCCCCACTTACTTTCCTGCAACACGCTTAATTTTTAAATGCCTTTTTTTTTTTAATCATTTCACCCCGAGCAAGGCAGAAACGCCACTGATGTGCAGGGGGTTACATAAATGTAGAAAGATTAATTAGAAAAGAGTGAGGAGTACAAGCTAGTTAGAAAGGAACAATAGAAAGATTATACAGGGGAGGGGAGAGAGCTAGAGTCCAGTGGTTAGTAGGTGAGTATTAACTTTGCTTTTAAATTTCTGGAGGTCGTAGCCGTCAGGAAAGCAAGAATACGGGAGTGAGTTCCACAGGCGGGAAGTGCGAGAGAGGAAGCTGCAGGAGTAGTATTGTTGTCTGCGTTTGGCTAACCTGACTGTGAATGGGTGGGACCCAGTTGCCAGTCTGGTTGCACGGGTAAACACCTGTTGAGGAGGCATCAGTGACTTAAGCTCATCCGAGCAGAAGCCATGAAAGTATTTATAGAAGAGACAGAGGGAGGCCACATTTCGACGATGGGAAAGTGGCTGCAGACGAGTCGCCAGATCAGTACCTATCACATTACAGACTCTCCTTTTGAGCTTGTCAAGAACACTGAGGAGAACGGCAGAGGCACCTGACCATTAGATGTAGTCTAAAAGTCATTTTCATTGATCGTGTCTTGAATCCTTTTCTCCGTCTCTCTTTCCTTTTCTTTTTCCTACTCTCCGTATCAATGTCCTGACGACAACAATCTTGCAAAATCTACTCTCTCGTTTAACACCCTTCTCATTATTCTTTCTGATATCTTTTTTTTTCTTGCATGTAAACTTCATGGTATGAATTTCTTTTTGAGTATATTTCTGGTAAATAAATTTTGTACTGTATTTGCATAACAAATTGCCACAGAAGAAAGTGGGGTCTTTCCTCGCTGAAATGACTATACGGTATGAGTAATTTTCGAAGTCTTATTTGAATATATATATATATATATATATATATATAAGACAGAAAAACTAAGAAAGAGCCAACAAACCTCCCTAGGTTTCACCCTTTGGCTCGTCAGGGTATATATATATATATTGTAATATAATTAATTCAACATTTTCGCGACACAGAATTTCCGGTGTTTTGGAATCATATTCTAACTATGGCTCTATTTTCAAGCGATCATTTGACTAATGGGAAAATTTCTTTCCATGAAACTTGGAAAAATATTTTCGTTATTCACCTCTTTTCGCCTTGTGCCACACTTCTGCATTACTCAAAACAATATTAACTTTTAGCTACTTACCGCGGTTTCTCCAAATTAGTACCTGAAACTACAAACAGGTAACAGGTAAGTTGCTTTACCAAATATTTTATGTCTTGAATAGCACTATATTTTTATATTTTGAAAATTGTATTGAGCACTCTGTCTTTAATATCACATCTCATAACTCTCTCTCGCTCTCTCTCTCTCTCTATATATATATATATATATATATTTGAAATATTTTTTAACCGATAGATTTTAAGATCGCTTGCCAATTCCTTTTCCTCTGAAGCTAAAATTAATTTTAGAAATATGAATAAAATATTCCAATATTTTTTCAAGGTTCAAAATGGCTAAAAAATAGCCGAAAGCACTTGGACAATGAAAAGTATAAAACACATTACAATGCATTTAGACATATTGTTCTGTTATAAACATTTCAGTCACTCACATGGCGTGACGTCATAGAAGCACATTACTAACTTACAACCTGCTTCTGCTATTCGGTGACCGTTATCGTCGCATAGCAATGTTTTATGTCAAAACAAGAGAAAATGATCTTTGATGGTGTATATCTTTATGTTAACATCCCTACAACAACTCTGAAGATGGCTTATGCGAGTCGAAGGCTTATGATCAACGTCATAAAAAATATCTTAATGTTGGACAATTATTAAATCCAATATAAAGCTTCTTGACGGTAAAATCCTAAAGGAGATTTTATTAATATTAGTTGTTAAAAATTAAATATTAAAACTGGTCCAGCCAGTCATTATTAATTTACAGAGCCAATATGCATTTTTATATATCAAATTTCAAAATTTATAATCGTATGCTAATTTCAGAGAACTGAATTCGCGTCATCGGCGATTTTTACTATCATATAAAATTCAAAGATTCTTTTTTTTAGTTTGTGTGTCAGTAAAGAAATTAGAAGTAATCTTGCAAAAAGAAAAGAGAAAACGTAGCGAATAGAAAGTGAAAGAAAAATTAAAGGAAAATAAAGGAAACAAAAAAGAAGAATGAAGAAAAAGGAGGAAATAAAAGTGAAAAGTATGTTAGATTCGCAAAGATAATAATAATAATAATAATAATATATATATATATATATATATATATATATATATATATGTATATATATTATAACAATATAGTTTTAAGGTATTCTCTATTTAGGGGTTAATCTGCTGTGCTCAGTATCAAGAAAGAATACAACGTATAAAATTATAAAAATTGACACTTGGGTCAACATAGAGTGGTGATTGTCTGTTTTAAATAATGTAAGAAATATTGTTGACTATTAGGTAAAAAAGGCATATAAATTTTTAAAAGTTTAACTGAAAATGGTAAACATTTAAAAAGGCTTATAGTTATTGTTTGGCGAGGACTTTTTGAACTTGATGTTTTAAACGTC
>JBBBDQ010001259.1:125000-245000 GCA_037127315.1 Ascarosepion bandense | reverse complement strand
AAACGGTCGCTGACGAGGCGTGTTTACTTCACAAGATCAAACAACACATATGATTCTCAAAGTTTTATTTGAAAAATATATACATACTTGGCTCTGTAAATAGATAATTTTATTTACATCGAGCCCTCTAGCTGAATCAGTTTTAATATTAATAAGATTAATATTAATAGAATCTTCCTTAGATTTACCTGCATGCCACATTCTAATATACATATTATCCTACGCCGATGGCACGACTCGGAGTTTCATGCGTTACGCAGTAATCAGGTGCATATTACGAACTGACTATATAAGAGACTTCAATGTAAGCTCACTTGATGTTCATGAGAGTTGAATGTTATAATGTTAGAGTAATATTTTTCATTTATCAAGAATAAAATTTGAATAGAATAAAATATCATGAAGTTAAAAAGATTAAAATTATAATTTTAAATTAAAAAATAATTTTAAAATGCAGTGAGATGAAATCTTGGGGGCATAATCGTAATTATTAATAATAATATTTGCGGGGAAAAGAAAGAAATAGGGAAATAAGAGAGTGAGAAAGAAAGAGGCAAACGTATAGTAGAAATATGCATGGACCAGGCACTAAGAATTTAAGTTAGTATTTTTTTCTATGGCTGCATTGATTCAATTTTCTTCTTCTATGTGCCATGTTCTTTCAGGACGTAGGCGATCATGGCTTTCCATGTCTCTCTGTCCCTGGTCGCTCTTTGCACGCTTTCTCCTGTTAATCACACAACCCTCTTTCTGTCATCCACCTAATCAGGCCCTTCAAATATGTTATCCGCTGCTTTTCCCTGTCTCTATGTGGCCTGTTAGTATTAGGTTCTCCACGCCTATTTTTTTTCATTGCATGTCCCAGGAACTTTAAATATCAGTTCCTAATGCTCAGTATTAATTTCTTTTTCGTTTCCATCCTTTCCAAAACTTCATCATTGCTCACATGCTCAATCCATGATATCCGCAGCATCCTTCTGTAGAACTATATTTCAATTGCTTCAAGTTTTTCCTTCATCTTTGTTGATATTGTCCAACATTCACTGCCATATTGAAGAACTGACATTACATAGCAATCCAGTAATCTCTTCTTTGTTTCTAGCGAAATTTTTCTGTCTCTTGATACTTTGCTCAACTTCTGGAACGTCATGCCATTTCGCCTTCGGTTCTCTGTGTCGTACTTTTTATTTTCTATTAGAATACTTCCCAGGTATTTAAACATTTGTACCTGCTTGATTCAAGTATCAACCACCTGTGTTTGACAGTCTGGGCTCCTTTTTTTGCTGATGACCATGCAATTGGTTTTCTTGCAATTTATTTAAGCTCTTTCCTGTCACTCTCTTCATTTACCTTCTGTAGAAGGTCTTGTAGTTTCCTTTAAATAGCCTTAATCTAGTTAAGAAGACAAGTTTTCCTAAAATGCATGTTGCATCTGTTTTTTTTTTTCAATTTGATTTCAGAATCAATAATTTCCACTAATTATACTTTGGGTGTAATTAGACTTGTGTAAATACAACATGTGGATCATGAAGCGATATTATGAATTATTTTAAAATAGCCATCGGTGTAGGATATTTTGAATATTTATTAATATATATAATGTATAGCTATACGATGTATGTAAGTTGTGGTGCAGTAGATATCAGTTCGGAACGAGAAATCAGAGAATTCGTTGTATTCACTTATGCGCAAACATTTTTGAGAAAAGTATAACAGGTTTCCGCCCTCCAGTTATATGTTAAACAACTGGATAGATTGAGCTGTATAACCGTGGTTGATAACCAATCCTCCGCTGTAAGTAATGGCAGTCTACTGCAGGAAAATCAATCAATCTTGTCTCTTTAGAGACATGACTTGCCCAAAGTGTGTATGACGTATGACAATTGAATAATATATATATATATATATATATATATATATATATATATATATATATAATTAAAAATTAGTGTGTTTAGGCTGCAGATATTATTTTAGACATGTTAGATTGAATAAATTTCAAACACTGAGTCTGCTTATTTATAAAAATAAAAAATTTAAAATTAAAATTTATAATATATTATAAAAATACAATACTACTAATTTAATTATCCGTAATAACTCTACTCCACCAACTGATGCGTTACATAAAACCAACATTATGTATTAATTAAAATGTCCTTTGAGAGAATGTATCTCCGACAAAAAACAAATATGTATAACAAGACGTCTTACTATCACCGAGTATATATACCAGGCTCTCGACAAGAATGAAGCCCGAACCGTCGCCTTGGATATCTCTAAAGCATTCGACAGAGTATGGCATGCCGGCCTTCTACGGAAACTGCGAAGCTATGGCATGACTGGACTTTTGTTGGACTTAATCCGGTCATTTCTCTCTAACCGCACACTGAAGGTGGTATTAAACTTACATGCCTCCCAGAACTACCCTACAAACTCTATCCGAGGTCCTACGCTCTTTCTAATCTATATCAATTATCTCCCCGATACCATAAGATCACAAGTAGGCATGTACGCTGATGATACCACAGTTTACTCTCGCCTCGATCAAAAATCTGGTGTTGGTGACAAGGCGAACCTCGCTGCCGAGCTTAAGAAGGACCTCCAATCCGTGGTGGATTGGGGTAAGAAATGGCTCATAAAATTCAATTCTTCCAAAACGAAGCTACTGTTAATTAACCACCACAGACAACCGCACCTCCCTCCCATTAGCATGGAACAGGCTTGCCTCACAGAGAGTAAATCACAACACCTGCTTCGCCTGACACTCTCAGCGAACCTCAAGTGGAATGACTACGTCGAATCCATTGCTAAATCCGCAGTTATGAAAGTCGGCTCTCTGTGCAAGACCCAGAAATTCTTTCCGCCTGAATATATCCTACAATTATATAAATCCACCATCCTCCCGTGTATTGAGTACTGCTGCCATATCTGGTCGGGTGCCCCTTCTATTCTCCTCGGGGTTCTTGACAAAATACAGCGAAGAATCTGTAATGTGATTGATACCGACTTGGTTGACCGCCTGCAGTATATCTCTCACCGGCGTGACGTGGCATCCCTGTGCCTCTTCTATAAATACTTTCATGGCTTCTGCTCTGAAGAACTTAAATCACTGGTGCCCCCTAGATGTGAATTTGCACGAGATACTAGACTGGCAACTAGGTCCCACCCTTTTACAGTGAAACCGATGAAATGTAACCGCAATTTCTACTCCAACAGCTTCTTTCCTCGCACTTCCCGCCTGTGGAATTCCCTACCGCATGTTTGCTTCCCCGACGGCTACAAGCTCCAGGAGTTTAAATTTAAGGTCAATAGACACCTCCTAACACACTAACTCACACCCACTCTCTCCAACTCTCTCCCTATGTATCCTAAGTCGTCTATCACCTTTCTTCTGACATTTCCTATACCCAATCCCTCTATGTAACCCCTTGCGTTATAGTGGCAGTGCAATGCCTTGCTTGGGGTGACACGATTAAAAAAAAAATACATTTGTCTGACCATTCATCCATTTCTAGACATCTACAACAACATTCATGTTTACATTCACAATATAAAAAAATGATGATTGATAACAAGTATCCTACACCAAGTAAAAAACAAACGCAAACTAAAGATCCTCGCGGCAATATTCATTAAAAATTTAAGCCATCAGTTAATAGAACCAGCTATGAATACTGTAATAATGTTCTAAAATGTTTGCATAAAAAAGTTTTTTTTTTCCAAAGAGGGGGAAGGAAGTGATGAAAAATAGAAACTGATGCGTTTTCATATGTACCCATTATTTTCTTTTAAAGATGCCTACATTTTGACATTATTTCGTTACGCCGATTCAACAAGTCGTTTTCGTTTTTACATATTATATTATTATAGTCAATTTCTACTCTTTGTACAACCTGCAACAAATATCTTCATGATTCTTTCCGGCTATATATATATATATATATATATATATATATATATATAGAGAGAGAGAGAGAGAGAGAGAGAGAGAGAGAGAGAAAGATATTAGAAAAATAGTTTTCTCATATTTTTGTCGATTATCCAACGTCAACATCAAAAAATCACATTTCCTAAAAACATAATCCACATTATCTAGAATAATCGAGATTACGGTTGAACGACTGAATTTTTGGATTTTAATTTTAATTGTACATACACATATACTTACATACATACATACTTACAAACACACACATGCACACATATATATACAGAGACATTTGTTTTAATCTGATTTCAATTTTTTTTTTTTATTTTATATATTTTAAAATTTATTTACTTTTGTCTCTTCATTTACCTTTTTTTGTATGTTTTACATATCCCATATTGTTTTATTTTAATAGTATAAACATAGACAATAACTGAATTATCTCATTCGCATGTTGTGTTGCAGTGGAAATCGACTCGGAACAACAAATCGGGGAGCCGAGTTCGAATTCCAATTGAATTTCTTGCATTCACTTACGCACAAATACCCTTGGGAAAGGTATTAATCGGTCTCTTATCTCCAGTTATGGGTTCAATTATAGAACATATTGGGTTCTATAGCCTTGGCTGGTAACCAGTCTACTGCAGAAAGCAATGGCATTTTTTGCGTGATAATCTTCTGCCTAGTCAGTCATGTCTTTTTCGAGACATGGTCGCCCAATGCGTGTATCACGTATGGCACTTAACTGACTGAATTTATAGAGTGGTTTGTCTAAGTAAATTGTATTCATTTCTTGTCTGTGTATATATGGGGGCGCGATTGCGCACGAGTCACAAGGGAGCACGTCACTTGAAATAAGAAACAATCGATAAGTTAAAGAAAAATAACGCCATCAGATAAATGCCCACAAAATCCAACAGCTTAGTAAAACAAAAGTCAAATGGCTGGTCAGAATAAACAATCAGTATTGTCTGAACGTAAAGCCTAAAGGATGAAAAAGGAAAACATTTAGATGGCGGCAAACAATTCAAATGACGGAAATGCGAATGGACAGGCAGGACATGCTGAATCTATCGTATATAAAAACAAATGGCGTAATGGTTTTAAAATAAAAAATGACATATTCGAAATCGCAAATATGTCATGCGCATGAAAGTAGATTAGAAAGTATTTTTTTGTGATAGTAATGTTCAAACTTGTCACTATTTCTGAGATTAGATATTGCAATTATTGATATAATTTACATTGTTTAGACTGTTGTCCGCATCTTTATTGCCATATTCACTATCAATAACTGTCTACATTTCTAAGATGAGGGGTGACAATTATTTACATTATTTAGATTGTTCGGATTCCTTGTCAAAATCTTTGTTGCCATATTCACCTTCAATAAATCTCAATATTTCTGAGATGAGATTTTGTAAAATTTACATTAATTACAATGCTCAGACTGTTGTCCTCATCTTTGTTGTCATATTCACTTTCAATATCTGTCTATATTTCTGAGATGAGGTATTGTAATTATTTACATTATTTACATCATTCGGACTGTTGTCCTCATCTTTGTTGCCATATTGACCTTCAATATATGTCTATATTTTTAAAATGAGGTATTGTAATTTTTCACATTATTTGTATTTTTTCGGTCTGTTGTTCTAATATTTGTTGCCGTATTTACGATGTGCATCAAAATAAATGGTTCAGTTCATAAATCATATGAAGAACGTCAGGACGTAGAACGGCCTAAGCGTTGTGAATATGGAAATAAAGATGAGAAGAACAGCCCGAACAATATAAATAAGGAATTTCGAACCGAACCCTTAATTAAAATCACTGGGGTATATCCTTCTCATATAAAAATATAATACTAGAGAAAACCATTAACATAAAAAATTTGCAATATGAACTCTGATAAAAAATGGTTACTAAACGTTAGGTTTATAAGTCCCAGAAATTCAGTTACTCTTAAGGACACATGGTCCAGTGGATACAGACGTTGGTTAGTTCCTGTGACTTGACCAAAAGAGTTCAATACCAGGCCACAGTAGCAATTTAGTGGGAGATAACTCTCAAGGAATGAGAATGATATACCCCAGTGATTTCGGTTCAAAATTCCTAGCACCTGAAGAAGGCTGGGACGTACAACGGCCAAAACATCGTACAAATGGCATCAAAGATGAGGACAATAGTCCGAGTAATGTAAATAGTGTAAAAAAAATAACAGACAAATATAGACAAATATAAATAAGGTTCTTCATTTACATAACCAGCAGGTAGCGATAGTTTATGCAAATAAAAGTAGAAGATAACGATTAACTCTAGACTAAAAGTGATAAAACTGTAGGAAAAGATTTTCTTGGTACACTGTTTTAGAGAGACGTGGTTCACGGTAAGAAGCTTGGTACACTGATTTACAGAGAAGTGGCACACGGTTGAGTGGAACTTGTGCGGTTTTCTAGCATGTAAGTGGCATTTAGGGTCTTAAGCATGAATGTCAGACCTGGGGAAACAAAAGAATATATTTCTTTATCTTGTTAATTTACCTAGGTTAATGGTAACGATTTTTCTATTCAGATTGTTGTATGTAACGGCTATTTAACAAGTGAATCAGAATTAACCGACAAAATTAGTTTCTAATATTTTCCCACAGCCACAAGGTTGCTTCTTTGTGTCTTTTCTGTAAACAATTTTCTCGCAGTTTTCGCTTGTGGAACTCCTTTCTGGCCAATACTGATCTTTGAAAATATAAATGCAAGTCAATCGCTATTTACATTTTTTTTAATCGTATCACCCCGAGCAAGGCGGTAATGCCACTGATATGCAGGGGGCTACATAAGTGTAAAAAGATTAATTAGAAGAGAGTGAAGAGGAAGACGAACCAGTTAGAAAGGAGCAATAGAAGGATGAGAATGCAGGTGTGATGACAGTTTCAAAGGTGGAGAGAAATGAAAAGATATACGGGGTGGAGAAAGAACTAGAGTCAAGTGGTTAATAGATGAGTATTGACATTGCATTTAAATTCCTGGAGGTTGTAGCCGTCAGGAAAGCAAGAATATGGGAGCGAGTTCCACAGGCGGGAAGTGCGAGAGAAGAAGCTGAAGGAGTAGAATTGTCGTCTGCATTTGGCTAACCTAACTGTGAATGGGTGGGACCCAGTTGCCAATCTGCTTGCACAAGTAAACACCTGTTGAGGAGGCACCAGTGACTTAAGTTCGTTGGAGCAGAAGCCATGAAAGTATTTATAGAACAGACAAAGGGAGGCCACATTTCGTCGGTGGGCAAGTGGCTGTAGTCGAGCCGCCAAGTCAGTACCTATCATATTACAGACTCTCATTTGGAGCCTGTCGAGAACATTGAGATAAACGGCCATATATGGCAGCAGTATTCCATGCACGGACGAATGGTTGATTTGTATATATGCAGGATGGATTCAGGTGGAAAAAACATCCTGGCCTGACACAGTGACTCAACCTTCTTATCAGTGGATTTAGCTATGGACTGGATGTAGTGGTTCCATTTGAGATCAGAAGAGAGGGTAAAGCCGAGGAGGCGCAGTGTATTGCTCTCAGGGAGAATCGCTTGGTCCATGCTTATGGCAGGCAGGAGAGGCTGTCTGTGATGATTGACAGACAACAGCTTGGTCTTAGACGCATTGAAATTGACAAGCCACTTCTTACCCCAATTCACCACAGAGTGTACATCCCGTTCAAGGTCAGCAGCGAGATTATGTTTATCCGCCACGACGGGTTTCTTACTGATGCGGGAGTAAATTGTGGTGTCATCTGCGTAGATGTCTACTTGGCACTTGATCTCATCTGCGAGGTCATTGATGAAAATAAGGAAGAGCGCCGGGCCGAGGATAGAGCCCTGTGGGACACCAGCATTTGTGCAGTAGGATGAAGAGACATGTCCATTCAAAACGTCCTTCATTTTGCGGTTATTTAAAAAAGATTGGATTAGATCAAGCAAACGTCAGGTCATACCATAACACCGTAGCTTGCATAGAAGGCCAGAGTGCCAAACCCTGTCAAAAGCCTTGGAGATGTCCAGAGCAAGAGCACGAGCCTCGCCTGACTCATCAAGGGCCTGGAGCATGTACTCCGTAACGGTTGTTAGCATGTCGGCCGTGAACCTGGCAAAGCGGAAGCCATCCTGCCTGTCAAAGTAGAGTTTGTGGGCAGTAAGATGTTTCAGCCTTAATTGGTAGAAGACAGACAGTGCGATAGTTGGATGGGTCCGAGGGTTCACCACACTTCTTAAATACAGGAACGACTGAAAAGAACTTCCAGCATGTAGGAAAACAGGAAGCAGAAAGGCAGTAGTTATACAGTTTTGAGAGGACAGGGAAGAGTTCAGGAGCACAGCTCTTGAGGATTATCACCGGGATTCCATCACCTCCGCTCGCCTTATGGGGGTCAAGTTTTAAAATTACTCGGGATACTACTGTCGGGGTAATATATACGTCGTACTGTTTGGCCTCAGTTCTAATAAGGAAGTCGGATGAGGGTATTTCGCTTTCCTCTGTCCGCTCAGTATTAATGTTTCTGTTCCTAACTCTTCCACACCCTGTAGCCGCTTGTGTCTTAGTGGCTTTACTGCATTCATGGAGTGATACCAATTAAAAAATAAAACTTATAGACATGAAACAAAATAGACGATCATATAATCAAAGTGATACGCAAAACAATGTATAACAGAAAAAATTGACTGGATATCGTGCTACTAGAGAAAATGTTATCAATGCCGAAAATGAAATTTTCGAGTCGATTTCAAAAACCAGCCTAGTCTGTTCTATCCATTTTCGCCTTAATGACCTTGGAAAAAGTAGGAACCCATCTATTCTTTTCCGAGCTTTGAATTAAATAGCAGAGTAGACTGACATCCTTAGCTTTGGTTGAAAACAGTTTAAGAAAATGAAAAACTTAGACATTACAGAAAATGGAAAAACCACTCCACCATCTATTTTTAGAAAGTTTGTCAATCCATAGATGATAAAGAAAAACAAATCATAGAATATCAATATTTGTCCACGTCCTATGATTCGTCCAAACAAGATCCCGTCCTGGGTATAACGATAAACCGCATCCGGCAACAAAGCCCCTGATCAAGAAGTTTTGAGGAGCATGAAACCAGCTGCTAATTGCTGATGCTCCCCGGTCCACTCTGGCCAGAGCTGGTTGCACCTGTTAGGATCCCAGCAATGGGCAAATTGTTAACTCCAAAGTTTATGTCAAAACACTATAAAAGTTCAAAAATAAGTTTTTATATTAAAAATATCAGCAATATATTTTTGAAAAATAATATTAGCAATAATACATTTAAAAAAATATTATCAGCAATACATTTGACTCTCGACAAAAACGCGCTTTACAAAAATACATAAATAAAACTTGATCTCCTACAAACTGGTTTCTTACAAAAAATACCTACTCTATTCATACTAATCCATTCTAAATATATTGTCAGCATTAAATAACAGGTTGATATGCAGAAACCCAAGCTGCAGAGCTTGATTGAGTGCTTCCATAACAATATGCGGCGTAATGTGCAGTTCAACGGCAACATTTCGGAGCCCTTCAACATTTGAAGCGGGTTCGAACAGGGTTGGGTCCTCGCTCCCACTCTCTTCGGAATCCTCTTCGCTCTACTTCTGAAGCACGCATTCGGCACATCATGGGAAAGAATTTTCCTGCATACGAGATCAGATGGCAGGCTTTACAATCTCGCTCTTCTCAGAGCTAAGACTAAGGTACGAAAAGCCCTTATCAGAGACATGATACTGTATTAGCGTCCCATACCCAGCTTGAAATTCAAACATTGATAGATCATTTCTCTCAGGCATGCAGAGGCTTAAGGCTTTCATTAGCTTGAAAAAAAAAAACGTCCTGGGTCAATGTACCGCAGCAACACCTGTCATCTCCATCAATGACTATGAGCTGGATGTGGTCCATCAGTTTACCTACCTTGGCTCAACCATCACTGGCAACCTCTTCTTGGACATAGAGCTGGATAAGATAATTGGGAAGGTAACGACAACTTTTGCGCTCCTCACACTCTACCCACGTCTATTGTACAGGTGTAGTGGCTCATTCCTTGTTCCCTGTTTTTTTAGGATGTGGTTTTCGGCTTTCTCTTTTCCAATCTTTTCACTTTTCTTTTTTTTTTCTTTTTCTTTTTTGTCAATTGGAGTAGATAGACTAAACTATCGCCCGGTTCACACTCCACCCACGTCTATTGTACAGGTGTAGAGGCTCATCCCTTGTTCCCTGTTTAGGATGTGGTTTCCGGCTTTCTCTTTTCCAATCTTTTCACTTTTCTTTTTTTCTTTTTCTTTTTCTTTTTTTTTTCAATCGGAGTAGATAGACTAAACTATAGCCCTGTTCACACTCCACCCACGTCTATTGTACAGGTGCAGAGGCTCATCCCTTGTTCCCTGTTTAGGATGTGGTTTCCGGTTTTCTCTTTTCCAAATCTTTTCACTTCTACGTAGCCCCCTGCACATCAGTGTCGTTACCGCCTTGCTCGGGGTGATATGATTAAAAAAAAAGAAAAAAAAAACTTCAAGCTTACAGTGAAGACAATGACAACAGTGTACAACGCCTGTGTGATCAGTACACTGCTATATGGCAGTGAGACATGGACCACGTATGCCAGGCAAGAGAGGCGTCTGAACACTTTACACGTGAGAAGTATCCGACGTATATTGGAAATTTCATGGCAAGACAAGGTGCTCAACACTGTGGTCATGTCTCGAGCCAGTCTGCCTACCACGTCCACACTCCTTAAACAGCGCAAAATCCGCTGGTTTAGCCATGTCCACCGCATGCCAGAAGTACGCATTCTAAAAGAAATCCTGTATGAAGAAGACCCACTAGGCGGCCACAAGTGCGGCATCGTGACATCATAAAACACGATATGAAAGCTGTGACCATCAACACGGTATCATGGGAGAGTGTAACATTCGACCGGTTTAAATGGAGAGGAATCCTAGCCCAACAAATTAAGTCAAGGGAGAAGCAACTAACACAAGTCACCATGGAGTGGCGTGTTCACAAAAAGCAGAATGACAGCTCCGACAGAACAGAAACAAAACATAAATGCAGCCTCTGCAGCAAAGACTGTTACTTCTGCATCGGTTTCTACAGTCACAGACGCCGACGCTCCAGCCAAGCAGACAAATAGGATGCTATCCATGGTCAACCCTGACCGACGGAGGCCTATTACAACTACTGCTGGATATGCAGCAAAGCAAAGTCAATTAAATAATAATTATAATAAAAATACCCAATAAACATTGTTTGATATATATTCAGTTGAAGACATAAAATTGTGTTTAAAATATTTAGATTTTGCCATTAAAAAGACATAGAGGTTGATATGCCTTTAAACAAAATCAACCAAACATGATAGATACAAGGTTGAATGACAGAAAACTAGAAATAAATTTCAGCAAACACACACACACACACACACACACACACACACACACACACACATATATATATATATATATATATGTATGTATGTATATGATAGCTAACTTTGTGCGTGAGAAATTAAATCGTTACCAGACATTGTTCCTCCTAATAGATGCGAATAAATTAAAATTTCAATAATGCGTTTAAAAGAAATACAAAAACGTATCACTGGTAGTTGTTCTTGTTTTGATGATGAGATGTGTTGGTTGGAAGATGGGGATGAGTAGGATGATAGAAGATACCAAACTTGGCTCAGAGGCAAGTCTTTGATGTACTGAAATTATTAAATATTGAGAATGAAAGGAAACCAAAATAAAAGGAAAGGGGAAAAAAATTAAAATCTCTGGAAAAGGTGAAACTACCTGGAGATGGAAGAAAATAACAAGAATGAAATAAGGCACGCAAATGAAAGCAATGAAAGAAAAAAGAGAAAGAAAAATACAAAAGTTGAAATAAAAATAAAGAAAGAATGAAAGAAAAAAAGATGCTGAATTTTGTAAAAACAACAGAGACACCCAATACAGAAATAAAAAAGAGTAAGAAAAAAGAAGCAGACGACTAAATGAAAGCCATAAAAGAAAGAAAGAAAGAAAGAAAGAACAAATCAGGCAATTAAATGAATGTAAAATCAGAAGACAAAGTTAAAGAATGAATGAATGAATAAATTAATGAATCTGAAGTTGATGAACATATAAAAAAGAAAAAGAAAAGCCACTACAAAAATGAAAGAAAGGGAAAAATAAAGAAGCAATCCGATAAATCAAAGCCAGGAAAGAAAGAAATTTAAAACAATAAGAAAGAAAGAGAGAAAGAAAACAAAATTTTACGTATAAATATAAAAGCAAGGAACAAAACCTGATGAAAAAGAAAGCAAAGAAAACTAGAAAGAAGCTAAATGAAACCCAGGAAAGAACAAAAGAGAGAATAAAAGATTTATTGAAATAAAAACACAGCTAAATGAAAGAAAATTAAGAAAATTTGAAATAAATTTGAAATAAAGAGAGAAAGAAAGAAGTAGAAACTTACGTACAAAGATAAAAGAAGAATCAAAACCCAATGAAAAATAAAGAAAGAAGCAGGAAAAAAATGAATAAAGGAAATTGTTTAATAATAAAGATAAAAAATCGGCCAAGCCAAATCATACTTAAGTTTCGAAACAAAATTAATTGGAAGAAATAAATAAAAAGTAAAATAAAAAAGAGAAATAGAAGAAAAGTAGACAGCAAAATGAAAAATGCCAGAGAATAAAAAAGAAAGAAAGAAGCAATGCTAAAATCAAATGTAAAATGAACGAAATAAACGAAAATGAAAAAAATAAAGTAAAAAACTTAAACCGAAAGAAAAGAAAGAACCAGAGAGTTAAAAAAAAGAAAGAAAGAGCAAAGAAAAAAGGGCAAAGAAAAAGAAAGTAAAAAGAAAAAAGACAAAGAAAGAATGGAAGAAAGCACTAAGAAAAATGAAAGAAAAAAGCAAAACAAAGAAAGAAAACAAACAAACAATACTTTATTGAAAGAAAGAAAGATGCATAAAACTGAATGAAAATAAGGAAAGAAGAAGACAAAAATGTTAAAGCAAGAAAGAAAGAGAGAAAGAAAGAAAGAAAGAAAGAAAGAAAGAAAGAAAGAAAGACTGCTTTTCTGCAGTGGGGTAAGACTTCCCATCATGAGGCCACCTGTTTGTTGTGAGTGACGATCCATAATGCCTGAGGCTTAAGAAGGTCGAAAAACTCATTCCTAGTCCCTTGAGGTGTTTTAAGCGTCAGAAGTAAGGGTATCACGAGAAGAGCTTCGCAAGATACGTGGTATGTGCGGAATGTGGTCAATAAGACCCAGATCATATCTTGGGAGAGTGTATTCATGATATCAAATGTTATAAATTTCAAGAAAACCAGCCATCCTTTGGGAAATATTGCTTCCTTTACGAAATACAGAAATAAATCATGGACGTGTAGTATAGAATAGATGCAAGAACAATGGTAGATTCTTATATGAAAGATCATATATGTGCCAATGTTGTCCAGGAGGCGAATCAAGCTAGCACCAATAACAACCAGAAAAGACTTTGTTTGTATATCAAGGCATCAAACCTTGATCTACCAGTGACTCCATTTTTGTTGAGTTTGAGTGAAGCGTCTTCGAGAAATGCATAAAGTGCACAAAAGACCATCTGAAATTATGTTTGTCGTCGATTTTTGAAGAACCCTGTACATTGATTTGATAAGTTTTTGTGTACAACAAATTTTCGGACTTTGATCTACAAGAAAAATAAAAATATCAAACAAAATATTAAAGAAATAAGAAAAATAAAATAAAGAAGCATAAATTTGTACAACCTATACAAAACTCAAAATAGACATCTAAATTAAACCCCAAACAACAATTGCTCCATCAAATCTCAAAATAGACATCTATAGAATGCTCTGTATGTGTGTTTTTAAAAATGATTTTACTAAAGTAGAAGTTATGAACTAACGTCGAGTTTTTGCTGCAAGTAGGCCACACATACCTCATCCATTCATACTTGATGAAGAATAAAGATCAACCAACATGTACATCTTACCAAATACATCTTAACTATCTAACTATCGCCCGGTTCACACTCCACCCACGTCTATTGAACAGGTGAAGAGGCTCATCCCTTGTTCCCTGTTTAGGATGTGGTTTCAGGCTTTCTCTTTTCCAATCTTTTCACTATTACGTAGCCCCCTGCACACCAGTGGTTTTACCGCCTTGCTCGGAGTAATACGTAATACGATTAAAA
This sequence comes from Ascarosepion bandense, assembly GCA_037127315.1. Classification (NCBI taxonomy): domain Eukaryota; kingdom Metazoa; phylum Mollusca; class Cephalopoda; order Sepiida; family Sepiidae; genus Ascarosepion; species Ascarosepion bandense. The sequence goes on along the minus strand of JBBBDQ010001259.1, from coordinate 230,831 downwards.
AAATGTACTCTTTAGCCCCTGCAAGACATAAACACTACAAGGAAAACAACATGAGAAAACTGACTGTGATATTACTGAAATTGTCAGTATCATTTCCTACCTTAATGAAATAGGTTTTTACCAACATATATAAGACCTACAATTGACCGTTTATATCATATATATTTATAAAACATAAGGACATCATGAAAGTATGAAATTATGTTTAAAATATCTGTAATTGAAGGCTTACAATTGCGTTCAAAATATATTTAGTTGAAGCCATAATATTATTTTCAAAATTTGTAGATGGAGTTTGATATGCCGCTAAAAGAAATCAATGAAATGAATCCAAACGCAAAATTGGTAACAAAATTGAAAGAAATAAAGACAAGCAAGAAACAAAAAGAGAGTAATAGACAACTAAATACAAACCAGTAAAGAAAGAAAGAAAGAAAGAAAGACGGTCATAGTTAAAATGAAATATAAAAGCAAGAGAAAACTTAAATGAAAGAAAGAAAAAAAAGAAAGAAAAAAGAAAGACGATCATAGCTAAAATGAAATATAAAAGAAAGAGAAAACTTAAATGAAAGAAAGAAAAAAAGAAAGAAAGAAAGAAAAAAGAAAGACGATCATAGCTAAAATGAAATATAAAAGCAAGAGAAAACTTAAATGAAAGAAAGAAAAAGAAAGAAAGAAAGAAAAAAGAAAGACGATCATAGCTAAAATGAAATATAAAAGCAAGAGAAAACTTAAATGAAAGAAAGAAAAAAAAGAAAGAAAAAAGAAAGACGATCATAGCTAAAATGAAATATAAAAGAAAGAGAAAACTTAAATGAAAGAAAGAAAAAAAAGAAAGAAAGAAAGAAAAAAGAAAGACAATCATAGCTAAAATGAAATATAAAAGCAAGAGAAAACTTAAATGAAAGAAAGAAAAAAGAAAGAAAGAAAGAAAAAAGAAAGATGATCATAGCTAAAATGAAATATAAAAGCAAGAGAAAACTTAAATGAAGGAAAGAAAAAAAAGAAAGAAAGAAAGAAAAAAGAAAGACAATCATAGCTAAAATGAAATATAAAAGCAAGAGAAAACTTAAATGAAAGAAAGAAAAAAGAAAGAAAGAAAGAAAAAAGAAAGATGATCATAGCTAAAATGAAATATAAAAGCAAGAGAAAACTTAAATGAAAGAAAGAAAAAAAAGAAAGAAAGAAAAAGAAAGACGATCATAGCTAAAATGAAATATAAAAGCAAGAGAAAACTTAAATGAAAGAAAGAAAAAAAAGAAAGAAAGAAAAAAGAAAGACGATCATAGCTAAAATGAAATATAAAAGCAAGAGAAAACTTAAATGAAAGAAAGAAAGAAAGAAAGAAAAAAGAAAGACGGAGATAGCTAGAAAGAAATATAAAAGCAAGAGAAAACTTAAAAGAAAGAAAGAAAGAAAGAAAGAAAGAAAAAAAGAAAGAAAGAAAGGAAGGGAAAACGAAGCCAAACGAGAGAAAAAAGCTGAAAGCTAAATGAATACAAGAACGAAAGAAATAAAAAAGCTAAAACAAATAAAAAAGAAACAAAAGTACATAAACTGTGTAAAGGAAGACAAAATGAAGAAATGAAGTGCTAAGCAACAAAGGAATTATTTAAAATAGAAGAGAGAAAGAATAAGTGTTTCGACCTCGCCACCAAGTTGTTGTTATCCTGTTGGGGCCAGTAATGAAGATACAAAGATGGAACAGTGTTAAACAAATGTATTACAAAGACAGTAGTACAAACATATACCAATGAGAGATTATTAGCGTGACTGTTTAGTCTGGCTGTCAGAGTTTTCTGTTGGAAGAGATTCCTCTCTCACTCTCTCTGCTAATGTGCTACTCTTACTCTATGCTTACCTGCTTCTACAAAGCAGAGCTGCTACTTACAGTTTGGACGAGTTCATGTGTCATAACAATAAGGACGGTAGGAATTATGAAAAAAAATATAAAGTTTTGAAAATGTAAACAGAGAAATAAAAAATAAGAAACAGGGAAATAAATCAAATAAATAAAGTGGTATTAAAAATAATAATAATAATTAGGAAATTACAGTATTCACAAAATTTTCTGAGAAAATTACAGAACGGAATCCTACTTCGGTATTTCTGCTCAACTTTTCAGTCTGTCTTACCTTCTTGGTATGTTGATTTGCGATTTTTATTTTTTGTCTGATTAATTTTTGTCTGATTAATTTTTGTTTGATTAATTTTTGGTCTGATTAATTTTTGTCTGATTAATTTTTGGTTTGATTAATTTTTGTCTGATTAATTTTTGGTTTGATTAATTTTGTCTGATTAATTTTTGGTCTGATTAATTTTGTCTGATTAATTTTTGGTCTGATTAATTTTTGTCTGATTAATTTTTGGTCTGATTAATTTTTGTCTGATTAATTTTTGGTCTGATTATTTTTTGTCTGATTAATTTTGGTTTGATTAATTTTGGTCTGATTAATTTTTGTCTTAATATTTTAACATGGCTAGTATTTTGCTATTGTAAATAATTTTTGCGTTTAAATCTCGTTTGGACTTAATTTTGTTATTATTATTATTATTATTATTATTATTATTGGAGTAGATATTACCCACCATTACCTGGTTTTACACTTCACCCTCTTCTTTTGAGCAGGAGTGGAGGTGATCGCCTTGTTTCTTGTTTAGGAAGGGGTTTCCGGTACACTTTCCTTCGACTTCGATCGTGGTTTCCGGCTTTCTCTTTTCCAATCTTTTCACTTTTCACTTTTCTTTTTTTTTCAATTGAAGTAGATAGACTGAATTATCGCCCTGTTCACACTCCGCCCACGTCTATTGAACAGGTGTAGAGGCTCATCCCTTGTTCCCTGTTTAGGATGTGGTTTCCGGCTTTCTCTTTTCCAATCTTTTCACTTTTCCTTTTTGTTTATTTGTTTTTTTTTTTTCAATTGGAGAAGATAGACTGAACTATCGCCCGGTTCACACTCCACCCACGTCTATTGAACAGGTGTAGAAGTTCATCCCTTGTTCCCTGTTTAGGATGTGTTTCCGACTTTCTCATTTCCAATCTTTTCACTCTTACGTAGACCCCTGAATACCAGTGGCCTTACCGCTTTGCCCGGCGTGATATGATTTTAAAAAAAAATTATTGGGACTATTGTCTTCAACTTTGTTGACATTTGTACGATTTTTCAGCCGTTCTACGCTCCGGCCTTTTACAGGCGGTAGGAATTTCGAACCGAACTCTTTATTACACTCACTGGGGTATATCATTCTTATTCCCTGCCTAGAGCCTCTTCTGGTAGTCATGAATTATCTCCCTCTAACCATGTAAGTTGCTTGTTCACCACTACTATAGCTTGGTATTGAACTGAAACCTCTTTGGATCAAGTCACAGGTACTAACCATTGGGCCATTTGTCCTTAAGGACAAAAACAACTGAATATTTGGGCCTTATAAACCTAATGTCTAGTAACCCTTTTTACCAGAGTTGATATTGCAATTTTTTTATGTTAATGGTTTTATCTAGTATTTTTATGTTAATGGTTTTGTCTAGTATTTATCTAGTACAAATGGTAACAAAGATGAGGACAATAGTCCGAATAATGTAAGTACTGTAAATGATACCTTATCTCAGAAATGTAGACAAAAAGTAATTGGAAAATTGTGGATAAAAAAGATTGAAATTTCATCACTGCATGGATAGATTACTATAAAGCCTTTGATATTGTGCAACACCCTTGGATACATAAAAATTAGAAATATACAGTGTATTGAAGATAAATTTGACAGTTTTTTTTAAGAAAATAAAATGAACACCTAAGCCAAAAAGTCTATTTATTAGAAAAATAGAAAAAATACAGGTTATAATAATCAAAAGCCACTTCAGCATTAACCACGACCTCGAACGGACTCCGGAATCGGTCACATGCCAACTTGACGATGCCCCTAGGTAGAGCCAAAATAAGTTCAGTAGATGATTTAGGTGTTGGTATTATAGGAACAGCGGTCGGTGTATTTTTCAACTTCGCCCCAAACATCATAATATATGGGATTATAATTAGGACAGGTTAACAGGCATACTTTGGAGCTGGTGAAGTCATAAAAATTTTCTGTCAACCACTTTTGACACTTACCGGGGATCTGGCCAAGAACTGAATCTTGTCGCCAAATATATAGTTTATCCAAGAAAGTGGATGTTAGCTCCTCACAATTACAAATGTAATACTGTAAAACTGGCTAAACATTAAGACTGGTCATCTCCTGATCAAATATTAAACCAAAAATGATTAGGTAGCGTCAATTATAGTAGGCGAAGTGAGGCCGAATGGTGTTTGAGTGGAATATGCTGGGATCACAATTCAGACTTCCTATTATATATATATATATATATATATATATATATATATATATATATATATATATATATATTAGACTCCGATTTTAGTTCTACACACTCACGCAGAAAGAAAGAAAATTTTAAAATTAAATACACACAAGCTACGGTTAAATAGGGACTTAGTTGTTTTGAATCTTTACAAATATTTCAATAGCTAAACATTTTTTAGATACAATTAAAGAAATTTTATCTAAAACAAAATTTATAAGTATTATTTAAGATAGGTTTACGTTTACAAATATTTAAAAAAATCTGTCGCTTTCTGCCTCACATGATGTAAACAATCTCTCCACAGACGCTCTCGCGAAATACGTTTCTAATTTAATTTTTAAATCATTTGTTTCTGATGAAGGATCGAGGACGGTCTGAAATATAAAATATAATAATAGAAATAAACAAATACTGTCAAGAAATACATTTTTAAACTCAAAACTTTTAGTAGTTTTTCGTATATATATATATATATATATATATATATATATATATATAATAAAAATTAAGACAGGCGCGTTATTTCATGGTAATTCGGAAGCTGTAATTTGTATATATATATATATATATATATATATACAAATGAAGAGAACAAACAGGTTCAAAGAATGGTAATTTGTATATATATATATATATATATATATATATATATATATATATATATACAAATGAAAAGAACAAACAGGTCCAAAGTCCACAGTTCTCTGGCATTTTAATTTTTGAAGCAGGTACTCAATACAACGTAGAGTATAATTTAGTGAAATGTATTCTTTATTAGAAATTTTTATTAAAAAATTATAAATTTAATAAAATTTAGTCAATTTAATAAAACTTTAACAAAACCTTTAATAAGAAATTATAAGATTTAGATATATTATATAAAAATAATTCGAATTCTACATACGTTGAATAGCAATTTCAGCGAGAATAAACTCCTTTCTCCAGCATCGACCAAAAAAATTCACATAACGGAAGAAGCCCAAAAGCATATCCATACACAATCTTTATTCTGCAGTGTTTTCTTTCAGGAAGACTAGCCTGACCACCCCCATATATATATATATATATATATATATATGGGTTGAGATGTGATGATGTTCATAGGCAATTTTGATTATTTTTCCGTAGTTTTACTGATGACTGTTATTTTGTCACGTAGGTTATATTTATCGCAAATTGCTCAATATCGGGATGAAGATAGAGCGTTTATAGTTTTAGTGCAAAGAATTTGTCACTTGATAGTTCATGTCGACTTCTAAGATTCGTGTGGACACAATTATTATTCCTACACTCATTGGCTGGTGTTTTTGCTACCCGGTGATTGAAGGCATCATAAGTGTGTCCTAACGAAACTTCGAAATCAACATGAACATGCTCATTTAAAGTGACAAATTTTCTGCACTATATATATATACACGAAAAATCTAAAGTGAGCCAAAACCTACCACGGTTTCACACTACGGATCGTCATATATATATAAGCCTTTTCCCTGACGATCCGTAATGTGAAACCGCGGTAGGTTTTGGCTCACTTTAGATTTTTCGTGTGTTTTTGCTCTACTATTGTATTTTAGTACTTTCGTATTGAGCACTTTTTCTTGTGTTTGGTTCCGTTTGGGGTTTTTTTTTCTTTACTGCGGAATCTTGAATGTTTGTTCTTGTTCCGCTGGTTTCTTTTTTTTTCTCCCCATTTATCCGACGACTTAGTACGCCGGATTGTAACGGATTTAGGTTTTGTTTGTTAATGGTTTTTTCGAAGGTTTATATTGGCATAAATTTACGGAGTGCATTCATACAGAGTCTAAGTAGTTATTATTATCATTATATATATATATATATATATATATATATATATGTGAGGGGGGGGAAACATTCTCTCTTTTACAAAAATTTTGTTAACGACGACTGACAAAGTGCAGCGATTATGCTTGCTATTGGAATCTTCCATATATTCACAGAAGTATTTTCTTTTCTGAACCAAAGTGTATAGAAACCCGGTGCCCGTCAAATTTTGGGGAGGGCGAACCAGAAAACTATGCAGTGTCTTGGAGGTGGGTCATAATATCAAATGTACTATAATAAATTGTGTCGACCTTAGACCGCCTCGTCAAGAAGGCTGCCTTGTTCTGTAAGTTTCTAGATAAAACAACAAAATTAATGTTAGATCATTGAAACATCGTTCTTTTTTTATAATTTGTTTCTTTTGTGGACATAAATTGTATAAAAATTGTTCAAATGTTTTGTTTATTCAAGCGCTTTCAGCTATACTTTTAGCCATTTTCGTGGATGAATGTTATTTTACATGTAGCATAATGCATGTGGTGTTGTTTGATGTAGAGTAGTATGCCTTATCGAAGATTCATGCTACATCTCTCTGAACAGAGTTCAAACCTATCTCAGTTAGAAACACCTTGAAACCTACCTACCCTCATCCAGAACATATTTGTGGACAACACAAATATCATAGCATCATCCACAAGCAAAAAACAAAAAAAAAATAGACCGAAAATAATGGAGGCTTTATTAATAAAAAAGAAAGGCCCAACACTCAATAACATCAACTACAAACAAGCTAACAACATGCTTACCGTATTCAGTACAATAACCAGAAAAATATTCAGCGTCTCGGATGAGGGTCATAATATCAAATATACTATAATAAATTGTGTCGATCTTAGACCACCTAGTACAGAAGGCTGACTTGTTTCAAGTAAAAAAGGTAGTGTTATATAATTAAAACAAAGTTGTTTATTTACGGCTGGAATAACAGGATAACAACCAAATCCGGAATAATAGAACTAACAGGAATAGATAGCAACTATCACAGGAATAACAGAATAGCAAGCAACTCAGGAATAAAAGAACTTAGATGAATAGATGATAACAACTAAAGCAGAATTAACCGAATAGGAACTAACTCAGTATTAATAGAATTTACTGGAATTTACAATAACAACGACCGCCGGAATAACAGGATAAACAATTCACGAATAAACGGACTGACAGGAATAGTTAATAACAACAAACGCGAGAATAACGGATTAACAACAAACACAGGTATGGCAGGATAACAACTAACTCAGAAAAAAAAAAGGACTTAGAGGACTAGATAATAACAACAAACGCTGGAATAACAGGATATGAAAAATCTTAGGAATAAAAGAACTTATAGGAATAGATAACAACAAACGTAGGAATAACAATAAAACAACGAACACAGGAATAACAGAACAGTTTTTCTCGTCTGAATCCATCTTTCATATATATATATCTACTATCCATCTGCGCAAACAATACTACTGTCAGATTTGGTCGGGTGCCTCTGCTATTCATTTCGGGTTTCCTGACAAAGTTCATCAGAGAATCTGCAATGTAATCGATCCCGAACTGGTAGATCAACTCCAGTCACTTTCTCGTCGACTTAATGTGGTTTCCCTCTGTCTAATCTACAAATACGTTCACGGCTTCTGCTTCGATGAGCTTAGCTTCCTGGTGCTAAACACTGCATGAATTTACTCAAGCTACTCGATTAGCTACTAGATCCTATCCTTTTACATTGAAATCTTGAAACCAATCAAATGTAACCGCAAAGAAACCAATAAAATGTTAACTACTCTATCAGTTTCTTTTCTCTCTGTGGAATTCCCTTTCTTGCTTCCCTGACAGATACAATCTCTAAGAATTTGAATGTAAGGTCAGTTGCCATCGCTTATCTTCCTCACTAGCGTCCTTTCCCTGACAGCTTTTGTATCATGTTTTTTTTCCCTTGCCACTATACAGTGGTACCTCTACTTACGGAAGGCTATACATACGAAATTTTCAGGTTATGAAACGCCTCTCCGGAAAAATATTGCCTCTTGTTACGAAAGAAATTTCAGGATACGAAAGGCGAAAATTTTAAAATACGCGCTGCTACTCGCAGCTCCGAGAGTTCACCAAACGTAAACATACTTGTAGCATCCTGTATCTTGTTTTGAAGTGGCGCGTCCCAGCTGCCCTGCCATTGGCTATCGCCCAGCAACTTCCTGGCATCCCATTGGCGAGGAGGGTCCTCTATATGTGTGTGTGTGTATACCCAGCATCCTCTTCGTTTTCCCGTCGGGCCACGAGGATCACCGAAGCCTCAGTTTCACGTTGGTGAAATTCAATGAAGCACTAAGTGTTCGGACTGTTTTTCGTCAGCTTTTGTTAGTGTTTATTGCAACCTTACGTGTGTGTGTTAACTTTTATTCACTATGGGCCCCAAGAAATTGATGGAGAAAAGTGGTGAGAAGAAGAGAGTTGTTTTGTTCATACAAACAAAGCAAGATAAAATAGAAAAATACGAAAAAGGGATGCGTTTTGTTGATCTCGCCAAAGAATATGGCCTTAAAATATCGACGATCGGCACGATATTAAAACAAAATGATGCCCTAAAAGCTCCGAATTTGGGGGGAACCTGGAACCGATTAGGGTATTTGTAGGTTAAAAAGCGTCTCTTCTGACTAAATTTTCACGTTACGAAACGACTTCCAAAACGAATTAATTTCGTAAGTAGAGGTACCACTGTACTCTCATGCAGCTCTCTTCACACCAGTGTTTTCGCCCTTCTCTTAACCACTCTCTGACAACCCCTATAACTTCTTCCTATTTCTCATCAATCTGCTCCCATGTAACCCCCTGTACACCAATGGCAGTAATGCTTTGATTGGAATGAAGTGATTATAAAAAAAATAACAACTAACTTCGGAATACAGGAATAGATATTAACAACTCACACAAGAACAACACAATAACGATGATCAGATGAATAACAGGAGAACAATTACCTCAGGAATAAAAGGTTATACTGGAACAGATTATAACAGGTAACGAAGAAATAACAGAAAAATAACGACATCAATGATCTCCCCGATGTCATAACATCCCAAGTAGGCATGTACGCCGATGACACCACAGTTTATTCTCGCCTCGATCAAAAATCTGATGTGGGCGACAAAGCTTGCAAAGGACCTCCAATCCGTAGTGGACTGGGGTAAGAAATGGCTCGTAAATTTCAATTCTTCCAAAACGAAGCTGCTATCAATTAACCATCATAGACAACCGCACCTACCTCCCATTAGCATGGAACAGGCTCGCTTCCCAGAGAGTAATACACTACGCCTGTTTAGCCTCACACTCTCAGCGGACCCCAAGTGGAATGACTATATCGAATCCATTGCTAAATCCGCTGCTATGAAAGTCAGTTCTCTGTGGGCCCGGAAGTTTATACCGTCTGAATCTATCCTGTACATATATAAATCTACCATCCGCCCGTGTATTGAATACTGCTGCCACATCTGGTCGGGTGCCCCTGCTATTCTGCTCGGGGTTCTTGACAAAATGCAAGGGAGAATCTATAATATGATCGATACCGACTTGGCTGACCGGCTGCAGTCACTCTCTCACGGCGTGACGTGGCTTCCCTGTGCCTCTTCTATAAATACTTTCACGGCTTATGCTCTGATGAACTTAGATCACTGGTGCTCCTAGGTACGAATTTGCATGAGATAGTAGATTAGCAACTAGGTCCCACCCTTTTACAGTGAAACCGATAAAATATAACCGCAACTTCTATTCCAACAGCTTCTTTTCTCGCACTTCACGCCTGTGGAATTCCCTTCCACATACTTGCTTCCCCGACGGCGACAATCTCCAGGATTTTAAATGTAAGGTCAATAGACACCTCCTAACACACTAAGTCGCTTCCAATTTCTCAAACACTCTTCCTATGTACCTCCTTACTCGTCTATCACCTTCCTTTTGACATTTCCTATATCTAATCGCACCTTTCCCTATATAACCCTCTGCGCTATCGTGGCAGTTGAATGATTAAAAAAAGAACACATGATTAACAGAATAAGAACAAACTCAGGAAGAAAAGAACTTACAGGAATAGATAATAAAAACAATCTCAGGAATAACAGGTCAACAACTAATTCAGGAATTGAAGGGCTTACATGAGAGATAATATCAATAACGTATGAATAACAGAATAAAGCGAATACAGAAATAACAGGTAATTTGAATTAAAAAATGTGTCAACGAGATGTATTTTATTTTTGTAAGACTTTTTAAACCGAGAATTGGCTTCTGTTTACAATAAATGAAAAATGGCGGAAAATTTGAAATTTTAAAAACTTTTTTTAACCTAAAAGATTGTTGATTCCGATCAATACAGCTTCGGTTTGAAATACACCAGGTTTTTTTTTTACTTACTGTAATTAGTAAATTTAATATCTTGCCTTTCAGTAAAAGCTAAAATTATAGTTTCAAGAAAATATTTTTGTTTTTAAAAATTCAATTTAAATTAAGGTATCGAAAATTTGAGTTTATATTATAGGATAACAAAGAGCACAGAACTAACAGGATATAATCTAACACAGTAATAAAAGAACGTAGAGGAATAGGTAATAACAACAAACTCAGGAATAGCAGTATCACAACATACACAGCAATAACAGGATAACAACGAACTCAGTAAAAAAATGTCTTACAGAAATAGATAATAGCAACTTAGGCACGAATAACAGGATAACAACGAACAATGGAATAACAGGTTAATTAACTCAAGAATAAAAGAATAGATAATACCAAAAAACGCAGGAATAGCAGGATAAAAACGAACATAGGAATAAAAGTATGACAAGTACTTAGAGGAAAAAATAATAACAACAAACGCAAGAATAACAGGATAAGAACTAACTCAAGAAAAAGAACTTATAGGAATGAATAATAATAACAAACGCAAGTATAAAAGTCCAACAACGAACAAAGGAAAAAAACTACCTCAGAAATAAAACAACTTACTGGAATAGACTATAACAGCAAACACAGGAATAACAAGATAACAACTAACTCAAGAAAAAATGGACTTACAGTAATAGATAATAACAACTAACGCTAGATAAATAGATAAATAATTCAGGAATAAAAAGATTAACAGGAATAGATAACAAAAACAAACCGAAGAATAACAGAATAACAACGCACACAGGAATAACAGGATAACAACTAACTCAAGAAAAAATGGACTTACAGTAATAGATAATAACAACTAACGCTAGATAAATAGATAAATAATTCAGGAATAAAAAGATTAACAGGAATAGATAACAACAAACCGAAGAATAACAGAATAACAACGCACACAGGAATAACAGGAGAACAATTAAATCAGGAATAAAAGGACTTGTAGCTATAGAAAAATGGTTAATGTTTTATTAGTTCGGCCTTGTGTAGTTCGGCCACAACCAAACTCCCTACAACTTACAAGTTTTAACCAGAATTATCAGAAGGTATTTATCAGGTTGGTTGTTGGGATGTGTAGAATAATGGAACAGTGAAAGAATAAAAATATACATTTTATATGTTCAAAATAGGAATTTATTGATAAAAGGGATAACATGAATTTTGGTAGAAATTACTGTTCAACAAGAAAGTTAAGGGTATCAAGAAATGTTCGTAGAAGTAATTTGTTGGAAAGAGCGTACATATGTATATATTAGAATTTATAATGTGTTTGAATAGAGAAGAAGTAAAAGAAATCAGCACACAAGAATGAAGGAGAAAGAGGACACAGTGCGACACGACCTTACGTCCGGGTTGTGGTTGAAGTTCCTGCTACATTTTTAGTTGTGTCTCTCTTGCTGCTTCCACCTGACTAACTGACGCTGATCGAAGTCATTTATCGTCAACTAGATTTTTCACAGGATCGCTAAGTCCTTTTCGGTTTTGCGAATCGCTTCCATTGGTCAGAAAACCAATTTAACATCTCGCAAAATTCGGTTTCGACTTTTTCTTTAAGCACATGATCAATCCTTTTTCTCTTTGGGAGAAACCAGGATTTCACACGTCATTGTGATTTTTTTGTAGTGCGACACGGAGATCCGAAGGCGAATTGGCATGGCAAAGGACGCGTTCCAGAAGATGAGCAAAATACTAACACACAGGAAAATCTCAATAGAAACGAAGAAAAGAGTGCTAGACTGCTACGTGATGTCAGTTCTTCAGTACGGCTGTGAATGCTGGACAATATCATCGAAATGTGGTTCTACAGAAGGATGCTACGGATATCGTGGACTGAGCATACAAGCAACGACGAAGTGTTAGAAAGAATGGCAACAAAAAGGAAATTGATGCTGAGCATCAGGAACAGAGACCACTGAAGTTCCTGGGACTTGCAATGAGGAAGGAAAGCCTGGAGAACCTGATACTGACTGGTCAGATAGAAGGAAGGAGAGACAGAGGAAGGCAGCGGATAACAGAGTCTGATCAGGTGGATGACGGAACGGGGGTTGCCAGGAGCAACAGGAGCAAACATACTAAGAGCCACAAGGGATAGGGAGACGTGGAGATCCATGATCGCCTACGTCGTGAAGGGACAGGGCACATAGAAGAAGAAGAAGAAGAAGATGATTGGTTGCTTTTAATTCTTAATTTCCTATGCGCCACATACTTACAAAACTAGATAATAAAAAAATAAAGGAAAATAAGTGAATAACAACGAATACATGATTAAAAGTTTATCAACTATTTCAGAAAACAGGAATAAATAAATACCGCGAACACAGGAACAACAGGATAACAACTAACTCAGGAATAAAAGGACTTCCATGAAAGGATAATAACAACAAAAAATAACAGGAAAGCAACGAACACAGGAACAACAGGACTACAACAAACTCTGGAATAAAAAAAAAACAAACACTACCTGACAATAACAACTAACATAAAAATAACAGGATATCAACAAACATAGGATTAACAAGGTAACAATGCAGGAATAAAAAGACTTACAGGAATAGATAATAGCAACAAACGTAGGAATAACAGTAGATACTTGCCCTACTCCCCCACTAGAGCGAGACGTGACACAAGGTCTTTTTTTAAAGTGGGAAGCCCGACCGCGTATGGACAGGCGACGGAACAAAATTTCCCCAGTCCCCTCAACCACCAGTTGAGCTGGCCCCGGTGACGAGCACCTAGTCCACCCCTCTGTTGCAATGGGGTGGCGCGGCCGCGGAACACTGTTCCCCGGGACCCGGCACCTACACAGTGTAATTTTTCTCAGATGCAACCTTCCCCTCGCGGAAGGAGCTACAACTGAGCCGCACTATGTCTTCAAGGACAGAGACGCAACTAAGAGATGATTTTTGGTCCCTAACCTAAAAAAATGTGCCAGGTAATTAAAAATGTTCAGGAATAACAGTAGAATATCAAACTCAGGAGTAAAAGAACTTACAGGAATAGATAATAAGAACTAAGGCGGGGATAATAGCATAACAATTAACTTGGTATTAAAAGGTTTAAAGAAATAACAGTATAGCAATTAACATATGAATACGAAGATAACAACGAACTCGGGAATAGATAGTGTAACGGTAATAGAGGATAACAACATACGAATGGATAACAGGAAAACAATTAACATAGTTAAAAAAAATATAGATTACTTATTACAAATGAAAAACACTGAGAAATAGCGAATTATTTAATAACACACTGCTTATTGCTCGATATCTTCTCCACCTCAGGTGAAATGTTTGTCAATGACAGGAGCAAAAATTTATCCAGGTGGTCATCACCGAATTTTGTTTCCAGCGAATTTTGTATATTTTATTTTCAAAAATAGTTAATGTTCTATTATTTAAAGTAGGTTCCTTATTTTAGTCATAAATAATTACATTATTCATGCTACTACGTGCTCATCTAAGCGACTTACATTATACCTACGCGGCAATAGATCAATTAAGAGTCATTTAAACACGCGCAAAACCTACCAAACTACATCCAAAAACATACTAGCAGAAAATAAAGTATAATAGCCTCATCCACATGTGAAATGGTTAAAAATCATGGAAACTGGAATATTAAAAAAAGAAAAGCTAAGTGTCAATAATATTACCTATGAACACGGTCAAATGTTTAAAAAATAAAATATTCCTATGGCTTCAAATACATTCAGTAAAAAAAAAATCGCTCTTAATAATATTTAAAAGAGTGTTCGAAACCGCTTGGATATATAGAATTTGGGGACTTTTGGGAATTTGGGAAATTTGGAAAATTTTCGGAATTTGGAAATTTTCGGAATTCAAGAATTTGGAGAATTTTCGAATTTTCGGAAATGAGATAAAAAAGAATGTTCTGGTATTTGTTCTGCGTAAATGAGTGTGAATGTACGTCGTTAATCTAGTGGATATTTTTATGCTTGTATGGAAGATAGAATAACAATGATAACAATAAAAAATTATTACTAAAAGAGTTAAGAAAATTTACGCTTACCCTTATACATACATAATTCCAGATTTTCGGATACTCATGATTTTTTTCTCAACCATAGAACTCACCTTAATATTACCGATGTACATATGACCAACAATCAAGACACGCACTGACCCCCCCCATTTGCCGCAAAACTAACCAAAATTCTGATAACTCACACATACAGGCACACTTTTTTCCTGCTATCTTTTTACTACCTTCTTCAGGAATCAAGAACACAGACACTACTAAAGTGCTTACCTCGAAATTCCCTACTACAATCCAAATGCGTAACACACACAACATATCTTCCTTCGAGTGCCTTGTCCTTTCAGGAGGTAGACGATCATGGCCATCCACGTCTCCCTATCCCTGGTGGCGCTTAGCTCGCTTTCTCTTGTTACATCACGCAACCACCGTTCTGCCGCCAACCTGCTCAGGCTACCCAAGTACGTTACACACTGTTTTCCTCTGTTTCTCCTTCCTTCTATTTGGCCAATTAGTATCAGGTTTTCCAAGCCATTGTTCCTCATTGCATGTCCCAGGGAATTTATCAGTCTCTTTCTGATGCTCAGTATTAATATCCTTTTCATTTCCATCCTTTCTAAAACCTCATCATTACTCACGTGCTCGATCCATTATATACGCAGCATCCTCCTGTAGAACCACATTGTAGTTGTTTCAAGATTTTCCTTCATCTTCGCTGATATTGTCCAGCATTTACTGCCATATTGAAGAATTGTTATCACATAGCAGTCCGGTTTTCTCGTCTTTGTTTCTAGCAAAATCTTCCTGTCTCATAAAATTCTACTCACTTCTGAAATGCGTCCTTTACCCCGCCAATTCGTCTTCGGATCCCTGTGTCGCACTTTCCGTCTTTTGTTAGAACACTTTCCAGGTATTTAGATTTTTGTACCTGCTTGATTTTAGTATCCCTCACATGTATTTTCCATTTTGTGCTGCTCTTTTTGCTGATGACCATGCATTCGTTTTTCTTGCAGTTTATTTGTCGTCCTTTCTTGTCACTCTCTTCAGCTGCCTTTTGTAGGACATCTTGCTGTTTCCTTTCCGTGTCTGCTATCATCGCTGTATCATCTGCGTGGCTTATATTCTTCAAATTGTGGCCTCCGAAATCCTGGCATAACATCAAGGATCGTTATAATAGTCTCACTGTACAAGTTGAATAGATCCAGTGAAAAAACACATCCTTGTCTTACGCCCCTTTCTACTTTTGTATATCTGCTGAATTCGTTACATATGCGTATGCGGTTTTCTGCCAGTAGAGATTCTTGATTACTATTATGTTTTTCCCAAATATGTCGAGGCTGCTGAGCATCTACATCAATTCTTTGTGGCGTACCAGATCAAAAATAGGTGAAGTCTATGGACTAATACCCCTAGGCATTACTCCGCTTCTCCAGCACCCGCCTCAGTAGTGGTTTAAATCGTAGAATTTGCATCAGTAATTCATCATTCTCTTCTAAAACTTTATTACAATCCAAAAATATGTTCTGGCTATAAATAAACTGTTATAAAATACTAGCAGTATAGCCCGGCGTTGACCGGGTGTAATGAAAGCTTTAAAACTAACCCATGGTCCTGGAGCTCAGACTCTTTGGATGTTGGCACGAAAGAGTAAAAAGCAATAGTTGTTTCCAGTTTAAGCGAAAACGTAGACTGAAAGAAAAATGAATGGATGTAAGTCAAATTTTGATTTCCTTGTATCGATATCAAATAAGTATTTTCGTCATAAACTGAATTTTCAAGGCTAAATAAGTTCTCGGAGTAAATGGTATCATGGCTCATTTTAAGAACTTCAGTTATACCTACTTAGAGGCAAACCCGAAGCAAAAACTAAAATAAAAGGGGTAAAAAAAATACAGACATACAGGCAGATAAACAGACACACACACAAACTTGCCTTTTATAAATATATATTATCAATTTTCAGCACTATTGTAAGAACTACAACCTTGAAACTTCTGAATATCGTTTCTTATGTATTTGTCTATGAGTGTATCAAATTTGATTAAAATCGGACCACTCCTTTATAACCCAATTTTTTCGATTATCGATTTTCGATATTTATCGGGGGTACCGCGACACAAAATCTAGCTAAAAACACTCGCAGACGCTTATAGTACAACTGTGTAAATTTTCAAGAAAATCGGTTCAGACGTTTCGGAGTCTATAGTTAACGGACACACACACACACACACACACACACACACACAGAGCCAAAGTTCCATTTATAAATAAGTTCAGATTGATAAGCCGTAATAAAAAATCACTCAATCTATCCAGTCATATGAATAGGGTAAACTGGAATCTTACCTGGAAGTGTATTCAACCAGACTTTCTGACGAGATCTCGTACGGTCATTTAGTTCCCGTTTTGTTACTGTTTACAAAACGTAAGACCAGCAAGAAAAGCTTATTCATCATTACTTGAGTGTTTTATCACGAAGCCATCGTAACAGTGGGGAAACGGGAAGTTGAAACTGGTAGACCTCATACAATCACCATGGTTTTGGCAAGTATCCTCCAGCAAAAACTAGGATTATTTGTTTATTTGTTTATTTTTTTATTTTTTTATTTATTTATTTATTTTTTTTTTTTTTTGGGGCCTGGTTTTGGTGGAGTGTCGAATAAATCCGTCAAAACACTTTTTTTCATTATTATCTTGTGCGTAGCTGACAGAAAGTGGGAAGAAATATATATCCTGACCATGGCTGTACTCAGAGGGCAGAAATTAATTAATGCGGGTACAAAAATGCGCAGGTCGTGGCTGCTTTTAAATTCTACGAGGAACTTGCTTGTTGCTCTCCCAACATGAACGTAGAATTGATCAGGAAGAAACCAAAATAAACCAGAGACTTCAAGAAGCGGGAAAATTTTCCATACCCATTGTTTTTCTTCAGACGCTTATAGGATTTCCTCACTCTAGTCTTAATAAATTTAAAATGCAAATTCAATAATGATAATAAGTTCATCCGTTAATAAATGAATTTTACAATGCAAAAACTATAATAAGAAAAACAAATCTGTTAATAAATACTTGAATGAATTTGCAATCCAAAATTCTGTAACAAGAATAAATGCGTTAAAGTAATTTTCCCTTAAGATTTCCTTAATATTGTATTGAATGAATTTACAATGCAAATTCTATATTAATAATAAATAAGTTCGTTAATATATCCTGTTAGATTAGGATTTCCTCATTGTAGCTTGTGAATGAATTTACAATGCAAATGCTGTAAAAATAAGAATTAAATCCGTGTGTAACTATTATTATTTTAACATTTTTTACTGCAGATTTTGAATGAATTTACAATGCAAATTCTATAATACTAAATGAATCCGTTAACAATCATATTCTATAAGGATTTACCCACTGTAGAATTTGAACGCATTTATAATGCAAATAAAATAAAAAGAACTAATTAATCCGTTAATAAATCCTGCCTTTAAGTCAATGTATTAAAAATGCAAATTCTATAACGATAATAAATAAATCGGTTAATAAGTCCTATTCTCCTAAGATTTCCTCACTGTAGAGTTTGAATGAATTCACAATGCAAATAATATTATACGAATAAGTAAATCCTGTTCACATAAGAGTTCCTTATTGTAGATTTAAATATCTTCATGCAGAGTTTGAAAGAATTCACACTGCAAATTCTTTAATAATAAAAAATAATCCGTTCATAACACGTGCTGCCTTGGGATTTCTTCACTGCAGATATTGAAGAAATTTGTAATGCAAATACTATAATAATTATGGATAAATCCGTTAATAAATTTTATTCTTTAAAGACATCCCCACAGCTGAATTTGAATTAATTTATAATGCAAATACTATGACGAGAATAAATAAATCTGTTAGTGAATACTGTTTTCTAGTATTTCCTCACTGTAGTGTTTGAATGAAATTAAAATGCATGTTCTATGGTGAGAATTTATAAATCCAGTACTGAATTCTGTTCCCTTAGCATTTCCTCACTGTAGATTTTGAATGTATTGACAAAGCAAACAATATTATTTATAACTAAACCCGTTAGTATATCTAGTCTTCTGATATATTTAATCACTGTAGAGTTTGACTAAAATTAAAACGCAAATGGCGAGAATTTATAAATCTAGTACCGAATTCTGTTCCCTTAGCATTTCCTCACTGTAGATTTTGAATGTATTGACAAAGCAAACAATATTATTTATAACTAAACCCGTTAGTATATCTAGTCTTCTGATATATTTAATCACTGTAGAGTTTGACTAAAATTAAAACGCAAATGGCGAGAATTTATAAATCTAGTACCGAATTCTGTTCCCTTAGCATTTCCTCACTGTAGATTTTGAATGTATTGACAAAGCAAACAATATTATTTATAACTAAACCCGTTAGTATATCTAGTCTTCTGATATATTTACTCACTGTAGATTTTGAATGTATTGACAAAGCAAACAATATTATTTATAACTAAACCCGTTAGTATATCTAGTCTTCTGATATATTTACTCACTGTAGAGTTTGAATGAATTGACAAAGCAAACTATTATTTATAACTAACAGGAAATAAACTAACAGCAAATATCTCCATTAATAAATCCTATTTTTTCAGAACTTCTTCACAGTAGTGTTGAATGTATTTAAAATGCAAATATATCCGTCAACAAAAGCTGTTGCCCCTAGATTTCGTTTATGTAGTGATGAATGAATTTACGTTGCAAATTCTATAATAATAATAAATAAATTCATTAATAAATCCTATTCTTTCAGAACTTCTTCACATTAGTGTTGAAAGTATTTAAAATGCAAATTCTAATATAATTCTAAATATATGCTTTAATAAAACCATTTCCCCTTGGATTTTCTTCTCTACAGTGAAGAATGAATTTACATTGCATATTCTATGATTGAAATAATTAAATTAGTAAATAAATCCTTTTCTTCTAGAAATTCCCCACTGTAGATTTTCAATGAATTCATAATACAAATCCTATAATACGAATAAATGAATCCGTTAGCAACTCCTATTCTACTTGGGTTTATTTACTGTGGCGTTTGAACGAATTTGCTATGTAAATCCGATAAGAAAAACTTTAAGAAAACTGAGTGCATGGTCATCAGCAAAAGATACAACCCAAAATGCCAAATACAGGTGGGGGATAACAGAATCAAACAAGTCCAAGAATTTAAGTACCTAGGAAGTGTTCTAACAGGAGATGGAAAGTGCGACACGGAGATCCGAAGGCGAATTGGCATGGCAAAGGACGCGTTCCAGAAGATGAGCAAAATACTAACACACAGGAAGATCTCAATAGAAACGAAGAAAAGAGTGCTAGACTGCTACGTGATGTCAGTTCTTCAGTACGGCTGTGAATGCTGGACAATATCATCGAAAATGAGGAAAAAACTGGAAGCGGCCGAAATGTGGTTCTACAGAAGGATGCTACGGATATCGTGGACTGAGCATACAAGCAACGACAAAGTGTTAGAAAGAATGGCAACAAAAAGGAAATTGATGCTGAGCATCAGGAAGAGACAACTGAAGTTCCTGGGACATGCAATGAGGAAGGAGAGCCTGGAGAACCTGATACTGACTGGTCAGATAGAAGGAAGGAGAGACAGAGGAAGGCAGCGGATAACATATCTGCAGAGTCTGATCAGGTGGATGACGGAACGGGGGTTGCCAGGAGCAACAGGAGCAAACATACTAAGAGCCACAAGGGATAGGGAGACGTGGAGATCCATGATCGCCTACGTCCTGAAGGGACAGGGCACATAGAAGAAGAAGAAATCAGTTAGCAAATCCTTTTCTTTTAGAATTTCCTCACGGTAGAGTTTGAAAGATGTCACTATGCAAATTCTAAAATACAAATAAATAAATCCGTCATTAAATCTTGTTCTGCTAGGATTTCCTCACTGTAGAGTTTAAACAAATTTACATTGAAAATTATATAATCATAATAAATAAATCCGTTAATAAAACTATTCACCAAGATTTCCGCTCTCTAGTGTTGAATGAATATAAAATTCAGATTCTAATATAAATATAAAGAATAATCTGTTAATAAATCCTCTTCCCCAATTTTTTTTTACTGTTGCGTTGAATGAGTTTACAATGCAAATTCTGTAATAATAATAAACATAACCGTTAATAATTGGAGTAGATATATATATCTATCGCCCGGTTCACACTCCACCCATGTCTATTGAACAGGTTAAGAGGCTCATCCCTTGTTCCCTGTTTAGGATGTGGTTTCCGGCTTTCTCTTTTCCAATCTTCTCCCTTGTTCCCTGTTTAGGATGTGGTTTCCGGCTTTCTCTTTTCCAATCTTCTCACTTTGTTTTTTTTTTCAATTGGAGTAGATAGATGTATCTATCGCCCGGTTCACACTCCACTCATGTCTATTGAACAGGTGTAGAGGCTCATCCCTTGTTTCCTGTTTAGGATATGGTTTCCGGCTTTCTCTTTTCCGATCTTTTCACTATTACGTAGCCCCCTGCACATCAGTGGCGTTACCGCCTTGCTCGGGGTGATACGATTAAAAAAAAAATTCCTTTCTACTTATGATTTCTTCATTACAGATTTTTAATTAATTCAAAATGCCAATTCTATTATGATATTTAAAATCCGTTAATAAATCCTGTTTTTTTCTCTCTTTACTGTCTGTAGAATTAAAATGGCTTTACAATGTAAATGCAAAGTCAATTCCCATCTCTTATCCACGTAACTCTTGTCCTTTCTACATCACCCAGTGAATTTTGTTCTTTTCTTTTTTCTTTACCTTCGTAACTGTCTTCACTCCTGTCTTCACATCATTCTCTTGCCCTTTCACTGTAGCTGGTTTGTCTTTGTCTTCACTCTCTTCCTGCCTGCAATTTTAACTCTCTTATGTAGCCCCCTGCACATCAGTGGCGGTGCCGCCTTGCTTGGGGTGAAATGATAAAAAATAATAATAAGAAATAAATTTTCTAATAAATCTTGTTCACTTACGATTTTCTCACTGCAGAGTTTGCATGTATATACCATGCAAATTCCTAGAAAAATAGAAAATATCCGTTATTACCGTGTGTTCCATGTAGATTTACTCATATATTTTCAGTGAATCAACAAGGAAAATACTATAATAATAGTAAATGAACTCGTTAATAAACTCTGTTTTCTAGGATTTCCTCATTGTAGAGTTTTAAAAAATTAACAATGCAAATTCTATGATAAGAATAAATAAATCCTTTAATAAATCCTGTTCCATTATGGTTTCCTGGTTGTAGAGTTTCAATTAATTTACAATGCAGACACTATAATAATAATTATCAAATCTGTTAATAAATCCTGTTCCCATAGAATTTTCTAACTGAAGAGTTTAAATGAATTTACAATGCAAATTTTATCATAAATATAAATAAATCCCTTAATAAATCTTGTTACCTCATGATTTTCTCACTATAGATGTTCAATGAATTTACAATGCAAATTCTATAATAATAATGATAATAATAATAATAATAATAATAATAATAATAATAAATTCGTTATTAAATCCATATTTTCTGGCATTCGCTAACTGCAGTGTTCGAATGAGTTCACCATGCAATTTCTATAATAATAATAAATACTTTTTTAATAAATCCTGCTCCTTTTGAACTCTTTTGAGTTGAAATGATTTTACAATGCAAATCTTTAATAAGAATAAATAAATCCGCTATGGACGCCAAAGCGTTCCTCATTTTCAACATCAAAATCATTATTTTGAACCGTCTAAACTAATCTCTGCATGTTGTTTGCAACATAACATTGTTGCTGTAACTTTTAACAAAAGTTATGTGTGCTTCAGCTGCAGATTTCTTTCGAATAAATTATTGTAGTAAACTTCCCCGCAAATACACTTTCTTTGGCATGAAATCCGACATGTTTAACGCAATAAAAAAAACGAAATTGTTTACACGTCAGTGAAATGACACGCACCGAATTTTAAGCTTGCTTGTAATACTTCCTTATAGATGTGTTGCCAACTAAAACTACACGCACGCAGTTTCTGTAATACCATATCTGTTGGGGAACAACGAGAACTTATTCGGTCCTACATCAGAAACAAAATGTTTCTGATGAAGAACTGAGGGCAGTCTGAAATATAAAATATAATAGTAGAAATAAACAAATACTGTAAAAAAAAAAATACATTTTTAAACTCAAAACGTTTTAATATTCTTCCCTATATATATATATATATATATATAGGGAAGAATATTAAAAATATATATATATATATGTCCAGTCCGTAAACGGCGGGGATAAACTTAATATAAAATATTAAGTGTTATATCTATATAGAGAGCTCAATGGATGTTATCCAGTGCAATATGATATTTGTAAGAGAAAACTCAACACGTCATTTAAATTGGTTATAAATTATCGTTCATTTCGATGATCTAAATTAGCTCATTTCATCAGACAACACAATATTCCTTCCATTTGGTACAGCAAATTTTGCCGGAATAAGCAATTCCTTTAACTAAAGAGAAAGATAAAAAAAGAAAAAAGAAAAAATAAGAAAAAAGAAAAAAGAAAAGGAAAAGAGAATCAGGACAGAGGCATTGGCGTCATATCAGTTGGGGGTATTCAGACCAGTCGCGAAGATGTTAACCACTAAGTCATTAACCGTCTACTTCTAATTCCATGGATACCTATGTATGTGTAAGCCCATAAATGAATACACCGATGTACACAAACTTATATCCATATACACATATGCGCACACATCTCCACATATACATACAAATGTGACTGTGTTTATGCTTATACATACTTTCAGAGCTACACTTATTCATGCCTACATATGAATCTTGTGTTCGTATACTCATATATATATATTTTATAAAGACGGGATTTCCGCGCGTATAAATAGTATTATATAGGTACCTCCATTACGTCACAAAAATCCATCATAAAAAAAAGTTTAAAAACTTAATAAAGGAAATGTTTCTATCCAAAACGTTTATAATATTATGAAGAGGAAAGATCAAAGTAAATTTTAATTATTTTATAAAATTTTTTAATCCCTTTTAACATTTTCGAAATTTTGTCAGAAAATTTTGTTTTTGATTTGGAGTTAGCGTGGTTAAAAATATTACGTCTATGTTATAATTGATTACGTCATTTTTTTTTCTTCACTCACTTTTTCGTTTTCCGAACACACTAATTAGGAAATTCTCGCAAAAATCAAATATTTGTCGGATTTTAATGAAACTTTCAGTACTTATTAACAAATGAATAAAATTATTTTTGAAATTATTACCTTCTTAAAATTTTGATGAAAACAATTTTTTTTAAGTCTGTTACCCCCCCCCCTTCAAGTAAATTCATGAAATTTTAATGAATTTTAATTTTCTGGAATTTTTTGTTTTATTAGTTAAACGCAGAACTCATCGGGAAATATAAATCATGTATTTTTTTTTATTTAAAATTATGATACACGATACCAAAAACTGCTCCGAAGAGAAATATAAAAAATGCAATAAAACTTTGAGATAATTTAATTTGATAAGCTTTTAATTGCTGGAATAAATTATAAAAATTAAGGACATTATAGTCTGAAAAAAAAAATTTTTTTTGATTACTAATAAAATTATAAAAGAATTGTTTTCATTTTTTTATTTGTTTATTATAAATAATGTATAAAGTTTTAAAAATATTTTAAAAATCTTTTAAAGAACTGTATGTGTTTTTCCTTTTAGTTAAGAATTGATGATTATACTGTCTATAAAACAAAAAAAAAATTAATAAAAAATTTTCACCAAAAATATTTTTAAACAGAAAAAAAATGAATTAATTATTTGTGCAAATACGTTCAAAGTTATAAAGTACGATGTTCAAATCTTATAAAGTACGGTGTTCCATATGGGTCAAAATGATTCTATAAGTTAGCAAGCGTTCTGGGTTATTCCCATTGGCAAAACATAACGCAATTTCAATCTTAGGTTTCTAAAATTTAACAGCCTGTTTGCAAGTAATTCCATCAACATTTAAAAGTATCTTTTTATTTTAAAATCTTTAATTTTTGAATTAATTGTGACCGTAGGTGCATTAAGTAATTCATGATAATTAAAAAAAAGATATGTATTGAACACTACAGAACAGTTCAAGAAAATAAAAACATTTTCATAACTGAACTTCAAAAAAATATTCACGATAAAAGTTTGTTTTAATTAAATTTGAAGAATTATCATAAATGGTAACTTTTTATACGTTTGGGAATTACCTAACTAACCATTATAAAAATTTCTACTTTAATTTTTTTTTTTTAAATTTTTATACAAACTTGTCAAACATTTGTTCGCACTTTTGTCTAAAATACCCCCTCACGAAAAAAATAATTAACAAGTCTTCTGATTTTGTTATACCTAAATTTTTTAAAAAAATGAAAAGGCATTATTCATCTCAAAATTCAGAATAATTTAAGATTGTGACAATTTTTTTTATTAAATTTGGGGAATTTTCTTTCTTTTTCCCCCCACTTACATGTTCTTTCAATTTTTTTTTAAATGGACAAACCAAACGACAATGAAAAGTCTGGTTACATTTTATTTACACTTACCAAAATAAATTTGTTTTTTATCTCATTGTTTCTTATTAAATTACAATTATTTTAAAAGAAATTTAAATTTTTAAAATTTTTATTTATTCAGAAAGCATATTCAAATGTCTGGCTATAAATCTAAACTAAAATTCTATAAAATATATAAGTGCTGAAATTGTTAAATTTTTAATTTCACTATTTGTTAAAAACCAAAAAAAAAAAAATTAAAATTTTTTAGCACGATTGGTCACCATACACTGCGTATCAATCAACATCTGGTAGCTGTCATTTTTCGTCACCTCTATGAGTTACATAACAAAAAAAAGGACTACCGTAATTAATTTTGTTTTTTTTTGTAAATTTCTGGCAGTAAGCAATTATTAATTGATTGAAAATAGATAAAGGAAAGTTTTAATATTAAAATTTTACTTTAATAACCTGTCAGCGCGTTTTTTTTTTATTTTTTCAAGATTTTTAAAAACAGAAATTAGGCTACTGTTTAATTAACGAGTCATTCAATCAGAAATGGCGGTATATTTAAAAAAAAAATTAAAATTTTAGATTTAAATCAATATAATTTAGGTTAAAAATTACACCAGTATGTTTTGCTTACTAGAATTATTAAATTTAATCTCTTGGCTGTCAATTGAAGCTAATTTTAAAGCTTGAAGATAACTTATTTATTTTTAAAATTTCAATTTAATTTTAAGTGTAGGTAAAAAAATGGACTCCAGTGGAGGTACCTAGTATTATATATATGTAAGTATGCTAACAATTCTCACACATACTCCCAAATTACGCATATATTCACATACTTACATGCATCTTCACATCCATACGTATATATACTCAGAGATGCATTCGCACCCTCACATGCGTGCGTGCGCACAATATAAATGTGTTCTTCATAGATGAATTTATCTATTTATAATCACATACAACTGTGTTCACACACTTGCAAATTTATGAGAAGCAGATTGACACACACATGTATACACATCCATATATATATATATATATATATATATATACAAGCAAGTTTTTATATATCCTTTTACATAAAGACAATGTATGCCTGTGTCCACTTATCCATCTACTTGAACTCCCAAACGAGGTTGTATATGTTCCTTTCTTACGTCTTAACAAACATTACACATATATATATCCATATATACCGGCATACATCATTCGGATCTTGATATTAACCTGTACACATGGATAGAATGATCAGTAAATTATGGTATAATCAGTTCAAGAAGGCGCAATTGACTGCATTCAAGATTAACACAACCCACACATATTCAGGTGTTCTCACATGATGGAAAAACATATACATAATTAAGTCCACTCTTATACATGAAATACACTTATCCCTAGGTGCCCTCTATACACACAATAATACATACAATAATATATAAACATACACAAAATTATACATAAACATGCACAAAATTAGGTACACCCATAGACATGAAAAACATATCTAATATTACAATTAGGTGCACCATTATACACGTGAAATATTTATATCGAAGTCATTATATTAAAATCATTTACAATTACGTAGTTCAAGACAGGATATTTTTAAATTCGTTCATCAATAATATAAAGTCGTTGCGTACTTAAATTGACATGTCAACCCATTGTATGGTAGAACTTTATCCTCACTTCTTCGGTCTTTAATATCCTCCAACGAATGATCCACACGAAATAATCATAATCAATCATTTTCTAAACCCCACCTAAAATATCAAACCGCTCTCTCTAAATATTTCTGAGAATTAAAAGACAGAAATCTTTCCCCTCAGATTAAACGGAAGATTATAGGAAAATCTCAAACACCCAATAGCTTTAAAAGCAGATGCAATTTATGCTTAGACGAAAAGATTAAAATTATCAAATTCAGAGAATCTAACCAATTATTAAATCAGAGAAATGAAATAAATTTCAAATGCCGCCATAACAATGAATTTAAACTGTCTAACACATTAAAATCTTAGAATTAACCCGTTCCGACACACTTGCCAGCTCTTTCATATTTTGTGTGGATCATTCGTTGAAGGATTTTTATAACCAATTTAAATGACGTGTTGAGTTTTCCTTTATATATATATATATATATATATATTATATATTGTATACATATTATATTGTATATATATCTATATATACAATATATATATATATATACACAGTATATAATATATACATATATATATATTGTTTATGTATATGCATTATATATATATATATATATATATATATATATATATATATATTGTTATGGATGGAGATAGCCACACACACAATTACACGCATATATTGAGATTGGTCTTCGCGTGGTAACAAGGAGATTGTCACATGGGAACCTAAAGTAAGTTTGGAGATACCAGGTCAAGGTTGGTTGACCCAGACACCCTTAGTAACAAATGTCTAGAGAGGAATTAGACAGAGGCTAGACATGAGGGCGTGAAGAAGCAGGAAATAGAATTCACGCCAAAAACAAGTCACGTGGAAAGCAGAGATTGGAAATTAGTTGCAGATCAGATCTTGGGTTAGCAAGTCACGATAACTTATGAGTGAAAAGGAAAACGCATTTGAGATAATGGCGTAATTTGACCAATTCATCTTAAGCAACTCTGTATAAAAAAATGAACTTATAAATTCTTATTCGTTAAAACAAAAAGAAAACGAAGCCGAATCTTTTGTCAAGGAAGAAGGAAAGCTAGCGACGGAGAGAAGATAAAAGAAGAAATTGTAATGTTATTTGTATGCTGATTCGTATTTATTAAAAGAAGACGAAACCAATCGTTTATCAAGGAAGAAGAAAATGTAGCGACGAAGAGAAAATAAGAGAAGAAACTGTAATGTTATTTGTATGCTGATTCGTATTTATTAAAAGAAGAGAAAGACAGCGGAGCCGTGTTTTTTGTCAAGAAAAGAAAGAAAGATAGCGACGCAGAGATGATAACGCGTGAATGAAGAGATATTGAAGAGAAGAAACAGCAGAATTGTTTGAGTGCAGAAAATACGACGCTTGTTGGAAGAAAGAAATAAAGAAGAGTGTGGATATTTCAGAAATTTTATGCTGAAAATACGACAGCCAACTGAAAGAAAATAGAGACAGTCACAGATACATACATTGAAAGTGGGCCGTGTTTAAGTCCGAAGTTATAAAAAGAGGAAGAAAGAAAAGAAAAGACAGTAAAATAAGAGAGAAACAACTGACATAAAGATAAATTATTATATTCTTCGGCCTATGTTAGAACACGCATACACTTCCACGAATATTATGTTACCACAAACATCATACAATATGTGCTTCATAATCATTTTATTTTGTGTTAATCTCTTGCATTCGTGTTCGCCTGTATTCATTCATATTTGTTGATATTTGTCGTAAATTGTTATTTCGACTAAGTTGTGTATCCGAATATAAGTTTTGAGATTCAGGTCATTGGACGCTCTTATTCATACTCATATATTTATATTTATATTTTAATACTTTGTTACTTATTAAAATTTTATATCAAAAATCATTTTGCTTTGTCGTTCATCCTTGAATTGTTGTTCACCGGATGTGTTGATATTGAAGCAGACCTGATTATATCAATCGAACAGTGATCTCATTTTCTTATTTTTGTTTATCATTGTCCATTTGTCATGATCTTGGAGAGGTAACCCGTATCTGCCCATAGATGTGGAAATGTAAACATTCCCGAATCGACGTGTAATCATCTTAGTGGTTATCGTTGATATGACAATATATATATATATATATGTATATATCAAGGTGGTGATGGTGTGTTGGGCTGATGGATCATGTAATTTAAATTGTATGTATTTTGGCAGCATTTTTTCATTAATGCATGTTTCATTGAATAAACAGAAACTAAAAATCCTCGAAGCACTCTACATTAAACAATTTAAACCTGGTTTGAATACAGTCAATTTTGATATTTCCAATAACGTACTCAAATGTCTGTAATCAGACCAGGGACCACAACACCACTATTTTGTAACTGTCTTCGGCCATCCGCCACGGTAGGGATGGACTTATATTTTCAATTCAATTCTCTTTATTATTAATAATTGAAATGTTCTATGTTTACTGTGTGTTAATATTTACTCTTTGATAATGGCTTATGTGAGCAGAAAGCTTAAACCCGATAAAAAATTCAACAAATACTGTGATTTTTTGTTGTCTTTCAACGACATCACCATCAAGTATATCAGACGGTATGAACGGATCCTACACAAAATTAATAGACAAAACTTGTCTATATTATTCAATAAAACCTGCATTAATATATATATATATATATATATATATATATATATGATTTCATTTCTTTTTAGATCTGACAATGTCCATAATCGTTTTCGAGGTAGTTGTTACTATTGTTTGTTTTTTAGATGGGATAGATTGTTTTGGATAGTAGATGCAATGGATTTGGTGGATAGCATAATATATCTGTTATTGTTTAAATTATTATTGTAAACAGTGTTGTTTTTGTTGTGGTTGTATATATTATGTGCCTTTCTTTTTGCATCGTAAATAAAGTGATACGGGTACTGTAAGTTTCTGAATGTGTTTTCTATGTATTTTCTTTCTATATATACACAGAGATTTTTATATAACATTGTGATATACCTGAAAATAAATCAACCAGTACCAACAAGATAGGACAAAGTATTGTTCAAGAACGTCTAAATAAACAAAAGGCCTTTCTCCGGCCTTTTTCATCACATGACCTGATCTACATTTTAGCTTGAAATAGAGAAGAACTCATCCACCACTGTCTACAAACCGGACGTTGAACATGTCCAAACATGATACAAGCAGGCGACAACGCATGTTCTTCGTGTCTCTTATCAGCCAATAGAGGAAATGAAAAGACTTAATTTCGTGGCTAACGCCTTGGGCCGACGCAGTCCTGCTGACCGGGAGATCAATAAGCAAACCTTGAGAAACAAGCAGTTCAAGATGAATATGTCTAAAATATTCTTGGCACCAGTGTCGTCAAACATGAAATATTAGCCTTCCCTATAAACATATATGTTTTCAAAGAGTTGATTAAGTTATGTCCGTCGGGAGCAAAAGGTTCTTTGGCTGTAATAATTAAAAATAAATGATATTTGTTCTTCGATTGGATTGGATTCTTCTATGCATCGCTTTCCTTAACGATATGGACGTTCGTAGCTTGCCACAGTTTCTTATCTCTTATAACCTTTATCTGTCTTTCTCGTTTTGTTAAGGCTCCTGTCACTCGTTCCGCTATTCATTCACTTAGTTTTTTCAGGTAGGTGACTCGCTGCCGTTACCCTGTGAGATTTAAAATTTCTAAACCCTCTTTCTTCAAGAATTTTAGCTGTCCTGACCAGATTCTTGGAATATGCGTAATTTTTGCCATTTTTTCAAGTTCATTTACTCACTGCGCATATGTTATTCTCAGTATCCTTCGGTAGAAACATATTTCTATTGCCTCTAGTTTTCTTCTAATCCGTGCGAAGATTATCTAGTATGGGAAGGGAAAAATCAATACCACCAACACAACATCACCGACTGAACACGGTCGAAGGAGACCGAGACAAATCAGGACTGAGACAATTCAGGAAAAAAATAACTTATTTTTTTTTATAAACGATTAATATAATTTATTAAGAATTAAAATTTAAATAGTGAATATTTTTCTTCAAAGAAGGCATTGAAAAAGGCATTATGTGAAATGTGAACCAGATTTTTTGTTTTTAATTATTTTAATAAAGTTAATCGTAAAGAAATTTATTTTTATAAAGTAAATTGACGTTCAATTAAAATTCAATAAAATAACTATTTTAGGGGTATTTTTAATGTCGTAAATAGAAATTCATTTTTTTTTTTTATTGTAAAAAAATTATGTTTTCTACTGCTAAACTTTCTCGGTCCTGAGTTAGCCCGGCGGTGTTGAGTTGGCGGTTTTGAGTTGTCCTGTACTCTGTCCAGTATTCACTGCCTTGCAAGAAGTTGAATATCACATTACACATCATTTTGAGCCATATACTGTTTTCTTACAAACAACATCAAAATCACTTCCTCCAGCAGCCTTTCTTATTTTTGTAAGCAAACCAACTATTGTAACTTCCTTTGTCAAACGAATTTCAAGTACTTATAATCTGAAAGAATTCTTAAATTTATGCAACTATATGAGATTTTTGGAGCACTGTTTGGCATTTACAATCGATTTTATTTTAATGTGCTTTATACTTGTAAAATTCCATACTTTTTAAGGAAAACATTTATTTCAGTTTACGCAAAGCCTGGATAAAGAAACTGGAAAAAAATTCTGAAAGATAAAACTTCTGGAAACAATATTGTTATATGATTTACAGGACACAGTGGATAAATTATCGTCAGAATGATGGCAAATGAAAATCCTACTGACATCTCATTTTAGCATAATTACCAATATTATACAATATATATATTGAAATACTAGAGAGTAGATTTACTCAGCAAACTCGAGATTTGCTTTCAGACTTCTTCGAAATCTCTTGCAACACTTCTGGACAGTCTCCTTGCTTAAGTTGGTGAATACTGCCACAAACCCTGCCGTCAGGTCTTCTTCCAGCAGCCACGCTTCTAACCCAGGCAGCACTACCTCCTCAAAGCACTTGATATAGGCTTCTGTGTTGGGTTTCAGACCCTGTAAAAGGATGAATCAAGGCATAATGCCACCATCACTAGTGATCACTACAAACACCTTTTTAATCACTATACACTCATCAAAATCTTTCTACGCCCTCTGTACTGACCTGACATTGACACTCAAACATGGAAATATTTATATTTGAACTGCAATAAGGCTAAACAGTACACCATGCCATTTGCAAATTTCTGGCTGAGTGAATTGCATTATGATGTCCTTTTATTCTTTCACAGATGATGCCCAACTGACCTTACTATACTGCGTATTCGACAAACTCAAAGCAAGCCACGCGCATGCACAAAATTGCAAATATGAAATAACGCAGATTTACCCAACGCACACTGCATGTTTAAAAAAAATGTTAATGCAATAATTATTCATCAGAAGTTTAGAACAACATATATTTAATACAACTCAAAAATACTTCGGCTTTAAATAACTAAAAAGGGGTTGATGGGCCGTGAAATTAATTAATTAAATCATCCCTTTATAATTTTTTCGATAGCTTCTTTCTTTTTAATTAGCAACATTGAGTATTTAACCAATCCTCTTTGCCATAATAAGGACTGTTATGTATATATATATATATATATATATATATATCTTCTATAAATACTTTCATGGCTTCTGCTCGGATGAGCTTAAGTCACTGATGCCTCCTCAACAGGTGTTTACCCGTGCAACCAGACTGGCAACTGGGTCCCACCCATTCACAGTCAGGTTAGCCAAATGCAGACGACAATTCTACTCCTGCAGCTTCCTCTCTCGCACTTCCCGCCTGTGGAACTCACTCCCGTATTCTTGCTTTCCTGACGGCTACGACCTCTAGAAATTTAAAAGCAAAGTTAATACTCACCTACTAACCACTGGCCTCTATCTCTCTCCCCTCCCCTGTATAACCTTCCCTTTCTCTCCGCCCATGAACCTGTCATTGCACCTGCTTTCTCAGCTTTCTATTGTTCCTTTCTAACTAGCTTGTACTCCTCACTCTTTTCTAATTAATCTTTCTACATTTATGTAACCCCCTGCACATCAGTGGCGTTTCTGCCTTGCTCGGGGTGAAATGATTTAAAAAAAAAATATATATATATATATATATATATATATGTATATATATAAATATATGTGTGTGTGCGTGTGTGTATGTGTGTGTGTGAACATCGAGTAAACTTAAATTCAAATCTATAAAACTTCTATATTCAGTTTGAATGATCCACCTGATGATTCCATAACACATGATACTCGCGTCGTGCCATAGACTCCTGTCACGTTCAGGGAGAGAGGAACAATTGCGATACACCGTCGACCTACTTCATTAGGAAGACAATGGCAAAGCAGCTTCGACTCAGTTCATTTTCTTTACTACCAGTTCTTAAACTTTACTACCAGTTGTGAAAACTATTACATCATTTTCGTTCTTTAACAGTGCCTTATTAGTTTCTTTTTTGCTTTAATTATGTCGATAGTTAAGAATATATATGTATATATATATTTCTACAGTCACTCTCATGGAGAGGGAGACAACAGCTAGATAGCGTCGGTTAAATTCATTCTCTTTACGACCATTTATTAATCTTCACTACTCGTTTTGAAATCTCTTGCGGCGTATTTGCTCTTTAACTCAGCTATATTGTTTTAATTTTTGCAATAATTATATCGTCAAGAAGTGGTGAAGAACACACACACACTCACACACACTCACACACACATATATATATATCTGAAATTATTTGTTTGAACATTAAATTTGATCGATACTCGTATTTAAGTAGATATTCCTGCCGAATGTCACATATTTTCGTAACAAAAATTTAACGTAAATAATCAGGCCGGTAGAAATATATATATACTGTTTGATTATAAAACAGAACATCTACCTAAATACGAGTATCGATTAAAAATAATGTTTAAACAAATAATTTAAAATTGTCGGTTGTTTATTACCAATTTCGTTAATCTTCGTTAATTTCCGTAACAAGTTTATATATGTATTTCTATCCTGTCATGCTCAGAGGATTAGATTATCTTTCGTATATCTTAACGTGAAATATTTAAAACAATATATGTGTTGTGTCATTTCAGACGGTTTATCGATGTAAATATTTTGCTATTGTTTTGGCGGCACGGGCTCACTCGTAAATTATCTAATCTAAACTTATTTATAAATGGAACTTTGTCTCTGTGTGTGTGTATGTGTGTGTCTGTGTGTGTGTGTACCCGTTACCTATAGACTCCGAAACGACTGAACCGACTTTCTTAAAAATTTACACAGTTGTACTATAAGCATCTGCGAGTTTTCTTAGCTAGGTTTTGTGTAGAGGTACCCCCGATAAATATCGAAAATCGATAATCGAAAAAATCGGGTTATAGAAGGAATGGTCCAATTTTAATCAAATTTGATACACTCATAGACATAAGAAAAGATATTCAGAAGTTTCAAGGTTGCAGTTCTTACAATAGTGCAAAAAATTTGATATCGATACTAGGAAATCAAAATTTGACTTACATCCATTCATTTTTCTTTCAGTCTACGGTTTCGCTTTAACTAGAAACAACTATTGCTTTTTAGTCTTTCGTGCCAACGTCCAAAGTGCCTGAGATCCAGGACCATGGATTAGTTTTAAAGCTTTCATTACATCCGAGCAACGCCGGGCTATTCTGCTAGTATTCTATAAACGCATATCTGGCAAATTAGAAATATTTTCTCAGGTCGGTAATAAGAATTAATTCTCAACCCCAATGAAATAAAAAAGAAGCAAGACATTACTAACTTTCTTCATCATCGTCCCATTTTCTGGATGGTACCACTTATAACATGCTTCAAATTCTGGGGATTAGTATGGGATTTTAAGGATTTAATTAAAATTACTGTTGGTTTATTTTGAATGCTCCCCTAGCTCTTGGGTTATTTTTTTTCTTTTAATCAAACCTATTTTCATCGCCCATTAATAATTAAAATTCTCTTCGAAAAACTATGAAGTGAAATAACCATTGTTATTTCATCAAAATAAAAAAAAATAAAAAATAAAAACGAATATCATTAAATTATCCAAAATTAACATAATTTAAAATGTGAATAATTGAGTAACTAAATCTAGGCAAACGAAATTCAACAAGCCTTATGTTTAATAATAACATTTTTATTTATCCAAATTCAAAAAGATATTCAAAGAGATGTAGATTTTTTTACTCTTTTCACTAGTGTCCAAAATATGCGCACTTCCAGTGACACGATACACGTCATCTCAGTAGTCCAGCTCTTGCTAAACACGCAGTAGTATGTTTTATGTAACGTTCTCCAGATCCTTAGTAATCCTCTGCTGAAATTCCACTATGTTTATAGGGAAAGAGTGATGTAGACTTGTTCTTTCAGATAGGCCCCAAAAACATCACTAGGTGTCCAATCGTCAGGGGAGAATCATTCTGCTTTATGTACCGTGTTCAGGACGTAGGCAGTCATGGAAATTCACTTGGCTATGTCTCTTGTCACTTTCAATATTTTTTTCTCTTGGTATCTCTTTTAAGCCCCGCTCCGCCATCTATTTGCTCAAACCTAACAAGTACGTCTCGTGCTGCTTTACTCAGTCTCTCCTTCCCTCTATCCGACCTGTGAGTATCAAGTTCTCTAGGACCTCCTTCCTCATTACGTGTCCCAAGAACCTCATTTTTCTCTTCCTGATATTTATTTTCAGTTTTCTTCTCATTTGCATCTAATCTAACACTTCATCATTGAACACGTGCTCCGTCCATGGTATCCCCAGTATCCTTCTGTAAAACCACATTTCTGCTGCTTCAAGCTTTTCTTTATCTTTAATGAGATCGTCCCGCACTCACTTCTATACAGAAGGACAGATATCACATAGCAATCTAGCACTCATTTCTTTGTTTCTAATGAAATATTCCTGTTTTTCGGTCCTCTGGTTAGCTTCTGAAATGCGTTTTTGGCAATTCCAATGCGTCTTTGGATCTCCATGTTGTACTTTCTATCTTCTGTCAAAATACTTCCCAGGTATTTGATTTTTTGCTCGTTTTATTTTAGTTTCTTTGGACATGTAGTTGGCATATTAAGCTCTTCTTTTTTCTGATGACCATACATTCAGTTTTCTTTCAATTTATGCTCACTCCTTTCTGCTTACTGTCTTTTGTTACCTTCTGTAGAAGGTCCTGCATTTTCCTTTCCATGTCTGCTATCAACACCGTGTCATCCGTGTATCGGATATTTTTGAGATTATGGCCGCCAATGAAGAATTCTGGCAAGGCTTTTAATTTTCTCATGATTGCTTCGCTGTACAGATTGAAAAGTTCCGGTGGGAAAAACATTCTTGTTTTATGCTAACTTTCTGTTTTTGCATTTCTGCTGAACTTGCACCCAATATAGATTCTTGATTTTCCTAGCGTCTTTTCCGAAAATGTCAAGGTAGTCCAGCATCTTTTTGTGGTACTTTGTCGAACGCTTTTGCGTAGTCTATAAAGCACAGATAAAGTTCCTTCTGCATTTGTATTGCTCGTTCAGATAACATTCTGCTCATGAGTATCGCTTTCCTCGTTCCGGTATCTTTAACAAATCCACATTGTTCTCGTTCTACCTGAGAGCCAATTCTGCTGCGCGCTCTGTTCATCAGAATGCGGATGATTAGTTTTGTTATGTGGCTCATTAAACTGATTGTTCGATGGAATCACATTCTTTTGCACCTGGTTTATTTGGTACTTTTATGAAGATTGTTCTGCTTAGGTCTTGCAATATATTGTCGCTGTTGTAGATTTCGTTTATTATTTCTGTTAGTCTGTCTACGCTAAACCCTTCTAAGGACATAGACATCTCTATTATAATCCCGTCTGGTCCTGCTGTTTTGCTTGTTTTTAAGTTTGGCTATTGCCGATTCCACTTCGGTTTTTAAGACGTCTGGTCCATCCGTAAATTTGCGCATTGCTGGTTGCCGTCTCTCTCTTTTCGTGGATGAAATCTCTGATATACATTTTATTTTTCTAATATTAGTGTGTCATCCTTTTCTTTTATACAACTTGTTGCTGAGTTTGTCTTTTTCCCTGTTCCTTTATTTTTTTATGCAT
Source organism: Ascarosepion bandense (assembly GCA_037127315.1). NCBI lineage: Eukaryota > Metazoa > Mollusca > Cephalopoda > Sepiida > Sepiidae > Ascarosepion > Ascarosepion bandense. The sequence continues at coordinate 193,845 of JBBBDQ010001259.1, read as the reverse complement.
GTCTCCATTATTTCTTTTACTCAGTCTCCTTACTTCGGCGCATTTGTTGTTAAGCGATTTACAAAGACAAATTTATTTATTCTATCTGTGATCATCGGGAGAGGGATTTAAAAAAAAAACACGTGTGGGCGCGATCGGCTATAAAATTAATCAGCGGAGATCAAAAGTACTAAGATAGACAAATCTCTAGCGCCTTTTTTGATGGATTTTTTGATAACATCAAGAAACTGATAAGTGAACGAGTAAGGATTATTATAAAATAGTTAAAATATGTTTATATTATTCAATGAAACATGTTTTAATGAAAACATAACGTCTAAATATACACACATATATGTGCATATATATATATATATATATATATATATATATATATATATATATATATACATGCCCATTCAGAGATTGCATCTCTCATACTAATCAAAAACCTATTACATATATTGGTTTTACTACAACCACGCTCTCCTGTAGACTTACATGTCATCTTTCTGATCAGAGTACTATTAAACAACATTTCTCTGAAAAACATAAATATGTAGGTAATATCAGACAGATTTTGGTCAACAATACGGTGATCCTTACTCATACACACAGTAAGAGGTACCTGCAGATTTTGGAGGCCATGTACATCAAATCAAAACAACCAACACTCAATAAAATCAACTTTAAAACAGGAAATAACATATTACATTGCATTTGACTACATGGTTTTGTTGTCATTTCGCGCTATCTCGCGGTGTGAGGTCATAAAACCGCATCGCAAACTTAAGAACTGCGTTTATTATTTTTGGTAACTATTGCCGTTGCCAAGCGGAGTTTTATGTCAACACAAAATAAAATCGTCGGTGATGGTGGATTTTATAATATTTCAGTTGAAACAACCTCTCTGAAGATGGCTCATGTGAGCCGAAAGCTTAGAAGAACACCAATAAATAATTATCCAAATGTTGGAGAATTTTTGTCTTTATTTTCAACTGAAATTAAAGCAAAAATACGACGTTTAGAACGGCTCATGATTAAACATAATAGACATTCATTGTCTCTTATATTTAATAGCATATGTTTAGAAAATATATATATATATATATATATATATATATATATGTGTGTGTGTGTGTGTGTGTGTGTGTGTGTGCGTAAACATAGTCAGTTATAATCTGTAGCATGGAATAATATGACTAAAGGAAAGAGACAAGAAAAAGCTGTATTTAGTTTTAACCAATACGTTTCATCCACAGAGTGACTTAATCAAGACAAAAATAAAAAAAGAAATGAATTTATTGGAAATAAAGTATTTATAAACATAAAAAAATGAGAAAATGTTCTTGTATCCTAGAAAAATTATATAATGCTCATAAATATTCATTAGATCACCTGAAAAATATTAATCAATTAAAAAACATAATTTTTCATAATCAAAGAGAATTATTTTATGTGCAGGATATTGTTATGGTATAAGATGTTAAAATGATGGAAATTAACCGGTTTACTTCTCTTTTTTCTAAGTTTGTTGAATATATTTGCTTGGGAAAGTATTGGTTCGATTAGAAATGGTGAGATTGGGGAAAAACCGGGGCGCAGATTAATATTTTGATAAAATTTAATGACGGCACCTTCGAGAATTTTCCTTTTGAATAAATTATTTTCTCTTTTGACGAAAATGGCATTTTTTAGATCGAAATTGTGGCCGAATTAATTTCTGTGTATAACCAATGTATTTGTTAAATTGTTATTTATGAGGTCCTTTTTGTGTTCATAGATACGTTTTCTTGTATTTCCGTCTGTTTCTTTAATGTATTGTAACGAACAGTTTTATTAACTTATTTTATATGTACTTCTCTCTGAGTTATTATTGTTAGTTTTTAGGTATGATGATATTTTTTAAGTGGTTGTGATTATTTGTATGTTTGTTAGATGAGATACGTTATTACGAATAGTGAATATTATTGAGTTAGTAGATAATATTATGTACTTGTTTTTTGTTCAATTTATTATTAATGTTAATTTTGTGGCCATTGCATATTTTATACGCCTTTGTTTTTCAGTTGTGGAAAAGTGATATGGATATTGTAGATTTTTTAATATGTTTTTTATACATATTTCTTTGGGCAAATATTGCGAGCTGCAAATTATTAATGCTCTTCAATAAAAACTATAATTATGGCAAATGTAATTTTAAAGAAGCGGTTTCAGTAGAAACTGGTCAGGTTGTTTTTGTTGGTCATTTTTCTGTAAACGTCAAAATTAAGTTCGTTATTATTTACGTATAATATGATTTTGTAGAAGAGAAATACAGTTTTTATTTCGTCTCTTTTTAGTGATATATATATATATATATATATATATATATATATATATATATATATATTTGTGTGTGTGAGCATACTTGAATTTACGGTGGCATGCTATATTGAATGTTTTTATCTCAATCCAAAACCCGGAGGAAAAAATTGGCTATTTTCCAACTAGAGATTGCAATTTATTGTGTATATATACATATATGTCTGTTGTGGTGTTTTTGTTCTTTTAAAATAACCAATTCGTCATGTGTTTGGGAGTAAAATCGAATACGTGCGCTTCTGTGCAAAGATATTTAATCTTTCTTTCACGGATTCTGACACATTCAGGTCATCACATAGACACCATCTGCAATATCTCCGGTCGTTCCTATTTTTAATTAATTATCACCGTTTTCTCCGCAAATCTCTTTCGTTCGAATTTTATTTTATTGTTTTGCAGGGGTTACCGGATTTCATTGGCTATTGTCTACTCAATGACCTCCTGACACTCTCCTTTGCAACCTCCTCCTCATACCCTATAGCTCATGTTCATCTTCCTCTCTAAGCATTTTTGATGTATATAAGCGATTTACCGCCATTAGGTATTCAAATATCGGTTCTTTTGCGATCACAGAAGTTAAGTAATATCGGGGTTGGTTAGTATCTAGATGAATAGTCGCTACCAAGTTCTTTAAGCTTTGATGTGTGGGTGGTGTAATGGATAATGGGTCGGAATAGTACATCGAACTGCCAATTTCAATTCTAATGGAGTTCTTTGTTTTTATATACGGGCAAATATCCATTTTTCACATTGATGTTCAAACTGTACAAGTCCCGAGAGCCACACGAGTTAGAGGGTTATAAAGAAAGAGCCAAAGCTTGTGCGGAGATGTGAGCAATAAAAACGGTTAACCCGATACATGAACAGCTTAAGATCGGTTGTGATAGGAGAAGCATCTACTTGAGTGTCGGTTCCACAAAGCCGCAGTCCGTTCACTAATGGAATTCAAAGAGAATGAGGTTCGCTACATTGCAGGTCTTATCTTAGAAACTTACAATTCGTGAAATTTAGAAATGTAGCTCGTTTTAACCCTTTCTATGTAAATAGCAGTCGAGCGGCTAGAAGTTTGTAACTTTTTGTCTTTGCGGAAATAGTTGTAGGGTGGAAAATAATTTGTGGAAATGTATAAATCAGTCTTTTCTGACCCAGCTTAACCCTGAAACACTACCTATCGATGAGAGTTACACCACTACTAACCGTGGGTATATCATACCCGATCTTGAAAATATTAAAAAATATTAAATATAACTTTTTATTACATGCAGGCACTTCAAATCTTGTACATTGAGTTAACATTAATATGAATTGAAAAACATTATTTATCAAGCACTGAAAATTTAATTAAATTTTAATTAAAATGGCGTCATTTACACTGGGTAACCATGGTTAGTGTTCTCGTGTTAATTAGTAGATAATTATTGTAATATCAAATATTTCTTACATTTACTGGCATTACATAACCTGTAAAAATTTTTCATGTCTACTGAACAACAGTACAGCTTCATCCCTTCTTTCCTGTTCAAGATACGGTTTAAAGGTCCTATTTCTTTTTATCATAGCCACCATGATTTAACTATCTTAACCTTTTGCTGATCAGACTAGCCAGTATGATTTTCTTGTGAAGTTACCGAGTTGGTACTTTGCTATCTACTGACTGAGACTGGTCGTTAGGAGTGCGAAAGATATGGTAGCGCTTAGAGAGACTGATCTGATTAAGAGTTGCTTAATATTGCGGTATTTGTTGTGCCATGTCATGCATGGGTAAGAGTCTTTGCATGTATTTCCAGTGGGTAATTCTCAGCCACGCTCTCGCTAATTTATATAATTACGTTGGTCTTCTTCCTCTTTCCTCGAACGAATCTCATGGAAAAGAAAACCAAGATCCTCAAAAAAAAAAAAAATCCTACTCACCCTAATCTTTCTTTCACTAACATTCGTGGTATACGTTCCACTTTCTGCAGCGTATATTTTTTTTCTCTTTGAATTGTCACCCGACAACTTTGCACGCTGTGAAATTAACTAAATTTCTTCCATTGCTATCAATGAATTCTTGGCACCAGGATATCTTTCCCTTTGCCGAAAAAATTCCATCATTCATTGATGTTTTCATCCGGCATAATAATCCGATATGATGTGCGTTGTGGTGTAGTGGATATCGACTCGGAACGACAAATCGGGGTGCCAAGTTCGAATTCCAGATAAATTCCTTGCGATTACTTATGCACAAATACTCTTGGAAAAGGTATTAATCCGTCTTTTCCTTCTAGTTATGGGTTAAATAATAGGACAGATTGGGTTCCATAGCCTTGGCTAGCAACCAATCTACCTCAGAAAGCAATGGCAACCTACTGCGGGATAAACTTCTGCCCAGTTAGGCATGTCTCTTTCGAGACATGATCGCCCAAAGCGTGTATCTCATATGGCACTAAATTGACTGAATATTCCGATTGCCATGAAATCGTCTTTCGAAATCCCAGGCTACTGATTCATACACTTCCGTCTTTCGCTACCTAACAATTTTAGCTATCTCTTTTCCCTTTATCGCTCCCTCTCTTCCCAGGACTGCAGGATATTAGTCATGATAGTTGATGGTATGGAAAATTCACTTTTTTTCCATCCATTTGCAAATTACGTTGTCGTCATTGACTTTAATGTTCACTATGATAAAAGTTTTAAATCTTCTAAATGTACTGGTGTGGCCAGTATTCAGACATTGCATTTTTCCATTGACCTATCCATGACTCATATTGTGAACTTCCTCCAAGACAAACTGGGCAACAGGTTTCTCTACTTGATGTAATTTATACCCCCCTCTCCTCGCCCTTGCCGAGCTTCGCAAAACTGCTCTCTCAGTAATTCAGTCCATTACGCAGAAGCTATTGATATTTCGTTCCAATCAGGATCCTCTGATCCATAATACTTCTTTATGTTACAAGCATGCTGATTTAGACACACCCTTTGACTGTCTTCATAACGCCCCATGGACTGAACATTGAGCCACTGAGGTTTCTTATTCGGTTAAAGCCGACAGGGAAGCTTTCGTTTCTTTAACAGAAACATAAGGTGAAACCTCCTGTTTTTGCCATGCCCGACCACTATAGCGCACAGAGATCATTATTTTTGGCTATATCAACGTGAGAGAACATGTCACAGCACTTTATTTGTTGCTACTCGCAATAAATATAAGCTAGATTTCGATGCAGCAAATTCCGTCTCTGGAGAGAATGAGGCACCGCATAGCCTCTAGCAACTCTCGGGATTACTGGCATCTATGTAATCAAACTTTAAGGTCCCTTTTCCTCCCTTCTTCAATCTGAGGTGTTATCATCCTCTGCTGACGAAGCTGCATGTTTTCCCGTAAATTCTCCTCGTTCTATTCTTGACTCATCCGGAATACTTCGGGCTGACTTCCTATCTAGAACTGACTCTCTGTTGAAAGATTTGCTTATAACCACTTACATGGTTTCTGCTATCTACTTGATCTATACAAATTATATGGACCCGATGGTATCTCTGTAATAGTCATAAGAAGTGTGCTTTCGAACTGGCTCCTGTTCTCTCTAATCTGTATAATAAATGGCCCACTGCCTCCTGTTTTCTTGTATCCTAGAAGTTATCGCTTGTTGTTCTCTTTTCTAAGAACTTGTATGCTGTCTGAATTTTTCAGCCTATTAGCCTTCTACGTTTTTTGGTGAAACCCTTAGAGGCTATAATCAATGCTGATGAGGTTCATCCTTTGTCGTTGCAAGGCCTTTTCTCCGACAAGCAATATAATTTTCGTTTCTTCATGTCAACTGCTGATGTACTGATGATAATTGAAAGAGTCAATCATGCTCTAGATAAAATTGGTTAATTCCGAGCTGTAGCATTAAACATCTCAAAAGCCTTTGACAGGATCTGGCATTCAGGTTTTGACCAGTCTTCTTTCCTATCGAATGAAAGTTGGGCACCTCGGCGTGGTGTAATGGTTTGCAAGCTTGTCTTGCTAGAACCTATTACAACTGAGTAGTGAGTTCGATCCTCACTGCGTACCCCGTATTTTTGGTTTTGTGCCACATATAAGATGCGCTTAGTAAATCAACTATCAAATGAAAGTTATCTTGAACGGCCTCTCATCTAGATCATTTTGAACTAATACGGATATTCCCTATGGATCATACATGGTCAAACGCTGTTTTTAATTTACATTAATGAGCTTCCCGATGACATCAAGTCTCTGTTTGGTATCTACGCTGATGTCATAAACATTTACTCCTGCCAAAATAGCAAGGCTGATCCATTCGACAAGGCAGAATGGTAGCTGATGTTTAAAACGACCTCAATTCTGTTGTTAACTTCGGCAAAAAATGGTTAATTTTAACGCCAAAAAACTAAATTTCTTTTCATTAATCATCTGACAGACCACTCGCTGCTATCTATTGATATGGCTGATGCTAACATCTAGGTATGTGACTTTTGAGTCTTTAAGTCTACCATTCGTCCATGCTTAGAATATTGCTACCAAATAGGGTCCGGTGCCCTTGCTATTTACCTTGAATCCCTTGATAGGATCCACAGAAGAAACAGTAGTATTGTTGGTCCTGGTCTTTCGGCTCGGCTTTAGTCACTTTCCCATCGCCGTAGGTTTGCCTCTCTGTTTTTTTTTTTTATAAATACTTTCATAGTAATTATCCGCTATGACGCTTAAAGTTTTTGAATTTAATCGCAGTACTAGACTGGCCTCTGGATTCAGCCTTGAGTTCTATGCTAACCGTTTCTTCTCGCACTTCTCGCTTGTGGGACGTCCTTTTGGTTCCATGTTTTTTCAGCCAACTTCAAATGTTTAAATTCAGTATCAATCGCTATCTACTGTCCTTTTGATTACACTTTTCTCTTTCCGCTTATTATTAATGTTTCTGTTCCAAATTTCCACACCCCTTGTACCTTAGTGGCATTACTGCCTTGCTTGGGGTAAAAAAAAGCAAAGCGTATCTGAGAATTTGGGAAATATATATGGTTAATGAGAGAAACAATAAAGAAACAAGAGTAAAAAGATAAAAATATAACGAGTGTTATTAAATTTAAATTTTTTAACATCAAATTTGACAGGAAGAGCGTATATGCGAAAAGTGTGTTAGACATGCCAGGGAAGAAAGTGTCAGCATAGAACTTACGTAAACAACTTTATCTTCCGGGCAAGGCAGAACTGGTTGCAACTGATAACAATATGCGATATGCGATATATATATATATATATATATATATATATATATATATATATAAGGTTCGTTAAAAGAGAGATTGTAGACTAAATTACATGATACCACAGACAAAAAGAAAAGCGTCACATGAAAAATTATATAAAAATCTAAACCATAGCACTTTGTCTGTCATATTTAACGAAACTTTCAAAAAAGAGGGATTGCTACTTAAAAACAATATATATATATATAGCGTTGTTTGCAACTGTTACAAAGAAACAAGGAGTTTATACGTAAATATGTGATAATGGATGAAACATAGATCCACCGCTTCACTTCACTCCGGAGTCAAATCGGCAGTCACCTGAGTGTATAGCAGCACGTGAAGTCCGTCTAAAGCGAACAAAGACGCAAACATCAACAGGCAAGGTTTTGGCCTCCGTATTCTGAGACACGCAAGGTATTTTGTTCATTAATAACCTTCAGAAATGAAACACCATCAATAGCAAATATTGTATAGCACTATTGGTGCGTTTGAAGGAAGAAATTGCCAAAACACAGCCACAAACGAAGAAGAAAATTGTGATCTTTCACCAAGACATCGTACCGTGTCACAAGTCGATCGCAATGATGGCAAAATTACATGAATTGCTTTTCGAATTGCTTCCGCGTCCACCCTATTCTCCAGATTTGGCCACCAGTGAATACTAGCTGTTTGTAGACCTTTAACAATGCTCCAGAGAAAGAGATCTGGCTCCAATAAAGAAATGATATCTGAAACAGAAACATATTTTAAGGCCAAAGACAAATCGTTCTTTAAAAAAGGCATCGAATTGTTAGAAAAGCGTTGAAATATTTCTAGAAGGAGACTCTGGGGAGGGATAAAGTCGAATTTTGCATAAAGGTGGTTGATTTATTAGTTAGTCTCGGGATTTTTTGAGTTATATGTTATTATATAATCCCCATGCAAATTTATTCCTAACCACAACATATAATTAGTTGGTTAAGGTGATGTATCGTTCATTATAATTGGTTACCAAAACATAAACTTACTTACGAGTCAAACTAGTATTTACACTAATGAAAGACCCTTCATCACAAATATCCTATCGAAACACCGTGCATAAAACAAGTGACAAACTAAGCATGTTTATAAGAATCTCCCTTGACAGAGATTGTAGAGCCAACGAAGGAACCGCATTACAAAGACTGGGAAAAAAAAAGAGAAAGACATCCGTGGAACAAAGTAGAAAAGAAGGTAAGCCAGTCTATTGCATTAAAATTTTCTGCCTAGTCTGTCTTAAATCGCCTAAGTGTGTATCAGGTATGCACTTAACTGAGTCAATAATCTATCAGTGCATAGACAGATGAGTATGACCACTAACCGTAGCACAGGTGGGTATCCTAAGAGGATTAGGAAGGAAACATTCACTACCTGCTTCTTTCAGATAAACAAACGACTGATTCAAACAAGTAGAGGTGGTGATAAAATTATTTCTTCTAATTTCGAATCTTTTTAATAACCGAATGGTTTGCGTCAATCTTCGTTAAAATTCATAAAATCAAGGTTTACGCTCACATCACGTTGAAACACGGTGGCGTATAACAAATCAACCGTGTTCCCAATTTTTTTATTGAGTTGTTCGTACTCGTCTCATCCTGGGGAACAATATTTTCTCCATTACACACTGTGTACTCTGCCATTTATGTGCAAAGAAATTAAGGTATGTTTTTAATCTTAACTGATACTTCAGATGATTCATTCGTTGTTATAAGTGGTTGCAGCAGAATGGAAATTATTTATGATTCAACGTTATATAATTCTGTGGTTACTTTGCGTTTTGATTATGCATCGCGTTGACGATGATCTTCAATAAGTAGCACAATAGCCAACAGGTTAACAATCAAGATGAATGAATTAGAAACGTAAGTTTTAGCATTATAACTAATAGTCGAAAGCTAAAAAGAACATTTTTGGTATTCAATGTGTTTGTGAATAACATAAATCGAAATTCTGAGACCCATATCTGAATAGTTTCGTTCTTACAACAAAGCCATACCAATAATTTGAAGTTAAATCATCCTTACACTTGGATTTCAGACTACAGACTCCAAGAATTACAAAGCTAAAATCAATGATTTGCGTATATACAGACTGGAATATAATTTAGAGGATTTAAACCACAGGAATCGATTTATTTTCCTTTAGCACAAAACTGCACTGATAATATGCAATAACGTATAAACTGTATATTGTGATGCAGTATACAGAATGGATATGTAAGTTACTTTAAGACACATTCTATAGGAGTTTATCTTATTTTGCATGACAAAGGATGACGTAATGACTATCTGAGTGAAATGTGGAATTGCCAGGCCGAGTTCAAGTCTCAAGAAATTCGGTTGAGCAATAATTCCCTTAGGAATTGTATGAATTCATCTCCATGGTTCAAATAGTAGGTTAGTTCTACAAACTTGATTGATTTTCGACGTTTGTTTCTGAATTTAAAACTCAAACAAAGACCACTTCTCTATCTTTCCTTACTAGTCATGACAACAACAATATAGGAATCGGTTGCCAACGGAACGGGAAGATTTCTCAGAAGTCACTAGGATTCATAGATAATAAAGAAAAGAAAACTGGGCAGACGAAAAACTCTACTATCTTTCCAAAGAAGTCCCACGAATTCACAGATAATAATAGCAAAGAAACGGCAGAGTAGGAGGGAAACAACGAGTAACCGGTCTAGAATTACGTATAAAAGCCATGGGAATTCAGAGATAAGAAATTAAATATGGGGAGAAAGAAACGTAAAACTACTACACTAACTTTCACAGAATGTCCATGGCGATTCAATGAAACAGAAACTGAGTTAAGGAAACACTCCATCTTTCCCAAGAAGTCATGGAAATATGCAGATCATAAAAAAAGTAATATGAGGAAAAGGCAACATGTAACCACTCCATTACCTTGACCAAGAAATCATGTCAGTTCACAGATAATAAATAAAAAAAAACGGGGGGAGAAAGTAAGGGGAAACCACTCCTTTATCTTACCAGAAAAGTCAATTCACCGATCGTTAAGAAAAAAGAACCCGAGGAAAACGAAACAGGTTTGAAATCATTACCAAAGTCATAGCAATTCGGAGCAAATAAAGAAAAGGCAGCGCGTAGAAGGCAACGGGAAACTAATTTATTATTTTTCCCAAGAATCATGGTAATTAAAAAATCATGAAGAAAAAGAAAACGAGAGGTAATTAAATGGAACCAAGTAGAAAACGTCAGTCTATTGCATGAAAATTCTCTGCCAAGTCTGTCTTAAATCGCCTAAGTGTGTATCAGGTATGCACTTAACTGAGTCAATAATCTATCAGTGCATAGACAGATGAGTATGACCACTAACCGTAGCATAGGTGGGTATCCTAAGAGGATTAGGAAGGAAACATCCACTACCTGCTTCTTTCAGATAAACAAACGACTGTGTTTTTGAATTTAAAACTCAAGCGAAGACCACTTCTCTATCTTTCCTTACTAGTCATGACAACAGCGAATGCATTATAGGAATCGGTTGCCAACGAAACGGGAAGATTTCTCAGAAGTCACTAGGATTCATAGATAATAAAGGAAAGAAACCTGGGCAGACGAAAAACTCTACTATCTGTCTTAAATCGCCTAAGTGTGTATCAGGTATGCACTTAACTGAGTCAATAATCTATCAGTGCATAGACAGATGAGTATGACCACTTCTTTCAGAAGAAGTCTTTGCAATTTCCAAATAATAAAGAAAAGGTAACTGGGGGAGAAGACAACGGGAAGCCACTCCACCATCCCTGACCAGAAATCATTGCAAGTAATAGATAAAAGACAAATAGACAGTTGGCAAATGTTAACCACTGACTATCTTTCCCATTAAGTCATGGCAATAACATAATATAGAAAAGAAAACGGGTGTGGATGTAACTAGAAGACTTACCACTATCTTGCTCAAAAAGTTATGTTAATTTACAAATATTAAAATATAGGAGATAGGAAAAATTCAACGGGAAAACAAGTTCACTATCTTTCCCAAAAAGTAAGTTAAATGCCATACGTGATACACGCTTTGGGCGATCATGTCTCGAAAGACATGACTTCAGTAGGTTGCTATTACTTACAGCGGTAGACTAGTTTCCTGTTAAGGCTATAGAATCCTATTATTTAAATCATAACTGGAGGGATGAGACGGATTAATACCTTCCCAAAAAGTATTTCTCAATCGTATTTGTGCGCAAGTGAATGCAAGGAATTCAACTGGAATTCGAACTCGGCACGCTTATTACCAAGGAATCTTAACTGGAATTCGAACTTGGGACCCCGATTTGTCGTTCCGAGTCGATATCCACTACACCACAACGCACATTCTGCGATTCGTAAATAATATAAAAAAGGAAACAAAGCGGAAGGTAACGGGAAACAAATCCATGATCTTTCCCGAGAAGTCATGACAATTCACAAATATTAAATAAAAGGAAACAGGAGAGAAGACAAAGAAAAACCAAGTCATTGTCTTGCATTGAATCATAACAATACGTAGGTAACAAATAAAAGCCAACTGGAATAGAAGGCAAAGGTGAACCACTTAACTATTTTCCAAAGAAGACATGGCAATTCGCAAATAATATAGAAAAGGAATCGGGCGTTGTCTAAACTGTTATGGCAATTTACAGATATTAAAAGAGGGGAAACAAGAAAGAAGTAAATCACTTTACTATATTTCCAAAAAAGTCATGGGAATTCAAAGATAACAAAGAAAAGGAAACATGTGTGAAGGCAACGGAAAACCAATTCATTATTTTGCCAAAGAATCTTGACAATTCGCAGGTAATAATGAAAAGTCAAGAAGGGAGGAGACAATTAGAAAGCAATCCAGTACCTTTACCCAGCAGTCATGACTAATCGTAGATAATTAAGAAATAGGGCGGGGAAAATGCAACGGGAAATCACTCAACCATGTTTGTCATGGCAATTCACAAAAAAAAACGTGAGGAAACAACCGGAAACCACTCCAAAATGTACCCACTTTAGTTATGTCAATTTACACATATTAAAAACAAAACAGGGGAGAATGGAGCGGTACACCACTACACTATTTTCTGAAGAAGTCATGCCAATACACAGATAAAGAAAAGAAACGAAGTACAAAGCAATAAGAAATTACTTCACAATGTTTCCCAAATAGTCACAGTAATTCGAAGGCAATAAAGAAAAGACAAGAACGGAGGAGACAACGAGAAATAATTCTGTTATTTTTCCCAAGAAGTCATCGGGATTATCAAATAATATAGTTAAACGAGGTAAAAGACAACGAGAAACCACTCCACTATCTTGCCGAAACAGTCGTGGTAATTTACAGATAATAAAAAAATGGCAACAGGGAACAAGGCAATGGAAACATTATGCCTTTATCTTTCCCAAGAAGTCACAGAAATTCGCAGATAATAATGAAAAGACAGCTAGGAATGAAGCAACGGGAAAGCAGTCTGCTATTTTTTCCTAAGATGTCTGTTCTGTAACGTCTGTAGTTCACCAAACTCAAGAGTAAATTTTTGATGGTACGCAGTTACAGTGGGTTGGTAATAATCTCTGCACGTATGAAAATTAACCAATGTACGCTCGCTGTGCCAAAATAAAAAAAAAACATACTATTTACCTCCTTTAAATTCGGTTGTTTATACTTATTGAATCTCCCCATTTCACGCGGATCTTCCACCTTCTACTCCATAAAACCAGTTACACTTCTTTCGTCTTTTTCATTTCTTGTCTTCAACGTGCCGGTAGCTGAGAAAGCACACCTTCTGTTTCTTTAAGGTAAGTCTGTTTTGTGCGTTATTACAATGTCCGACAATTCATAGATAATATAGGAAAAAATGGGGTAAAAAGGAACGACAAACCACTTTACTATTTTTCTCAAACAGTCATGACAATTCACAGATAATAAAGAAAATCAGACGCGGAAAAGGGCAACGGGAAGTCGCTTCATTATATTTCCCAATAAGTCATGGATATTAAAAACAATAATTAATAGAACAGTTGGAGAAGACATCGGGCAAACACTCCTCTCTCTTGTCCAAAATGTCATGACAATTCACAGATACAAAAAACAGAAACGGTGGAGGGTCAACAGGATTTTCCTATATTACCTTTTCCCAAAATGCCATATCAATTCACATGTAACAAAGAAAAGAAAACGCGGTAGAAACCAACGAGAAAACACTCCACTATCTTGCCTAAATGTCATAACAATTTATACATAATAAAGAAAAGGCAACGGGGAATAAGGCAACGGCAAACTATGCCACTTTATTTCCCAAGACGTCATAGAAATTCACAGGTAATGAAGAAAATATATCTGGTAATAAGTCAACGGGAAACTAATTATCAAACTTTTCCAAATGTTTTGACAATTCATAGATATAAAGAAAACAAAACTAGATAAAAGTCAACGGGAAACTACTCCATTATCTTTCTCAAGAAGTCATGGCAATTCTCAGATAATAAATAGATTAAAACGGCGGAGATGACAACCGGAAACCACTATATTTCCCAAATTGACAATGTACAGAAAATAAAGAAAAAAAAACACGGTGGAAAGGCAATAGGAAAAAAAATGCACGACCTTGTAGAAAAAGTCACGGCAACTCGCAGATAATATAGAAAATTAATCTGGGAAAAGGCAACGGGAAGCCGCTCCACCATCATTCCCAATATGTCATCTCAATTCACAGATAATAAAATAGATACGGGTGGAAAGGCAATAGGAAAAAAAATGCACGACCTTGTAGAAAAAGTCACGGCAACTCGCAGATAATATAGAAAATTAATCTGGGAAAAGGCAACGGGAAGCCGCTCCACCATCATTCCCAATATGCCATCTCAATTCACAGATAATAAAATAGATACGGGTGGAAAGGCAATAGGAAAAAAATGCACGACCTTGTAGAAAAAGTCACGGCAACTCGCAGATAATATAGAAAATTAATCTGGGAAAAGGCAACGGGAAACATCTCCCCTATTTTTTCCAATAATTTATTGCTATTCCCAGATAATAAAGTAATCTATGGAGACGGCTACTAGAAAATGCTCCACTGTCTTTCAAATTAAATCATCGCAATTCCTACATAATAAAGAAACGTAATCTTTGGATAAGACAACTGGAATCCACGTCATTATTCTTGCCAAGAAGTAATGGCAATTCACATATAATAAAGATAACGAATCTTTTGTGAATGCAACGGAAATCCATTCAGATATATTTCCGAAAAAGCGATGGTAACTGAGAGACAATATAAAACAAACTTGTGGAAAGACATGGCCATCTTTAACTGATTCTGTTTATTATTCTAGGGCAGGAGAAGCTCAATAAAACTATACTCAGATGAGTTTTATTATTATTGGTCCAATTTCGGATATTATCTTTTATGCACATTCCAATTATATTATTTAGCCCCATTTCTTTAATCTCTCAGACGGCATTTAGAAATATGGGGCCACTGCTTCCAGCAGCACTAAGCCTTGCTGCTTTGGTTTCCATAGATTTTACAGCATGAAGTTACTTGCCTTATGCCCAACCGGTTTTTCAATGACATTATCCAGTGTTCCCGTGTGTCTACCTATTTAAGTAATAACTATGCTGGATATTTCTTAACTTCCGATATCAAACATTGTTTTAGCGTCATTTGACCATAAACCAATGATCTCAATAAGAAATTCAAATTATTACTGCTTTTGCCTCGAGACGAAAAGTCTGGGAAGAATTTCCACATTTCCGTTACGTTCAGTTTACATTTCAGTGAATTATTGAGATAAATGACAAAATAACCCCTCCTCTAAAATATCATATAAATACTTCCAACAGTAGCAAAATCTTTAGCAGATAGCACATAAAAGGGGATACATAATGTAATCAAGAGGTTGACTTGCAGCTTCAGCAAAAAGTTTGCACGGAAACCCCTATCAGTGCTAGAAAATTCAATATCAATAATAATCTGAGAAGAATTTCCAGAAAAAATGATTGAAGAAAACTGATTCAATGATTTTTTTCGATAGGTTATCGATCTTTTGCAGGTTATTTAAAGCCAAGAAATATTTTTAGATTCTAAGAATTTTTTCAGGTGGAGAGGAGATAATAATGACTTATTGGTAAAAGTTACAGTATTTAACCCATGGCTATGCGAGAAGAATTGGATTCATATCTAATCAGAATGTGATTCTGACTTGGCAGCCCGCCTCCAGTCACTTTCTCACCGCAGTGACGTAGCTTCCCTTTGTCTTTCCTGCCATTATTTCCATGGCAACTGCTCTGACAAGCTTCTATCCTTGGCATTTCGACTACAATGCCAATCTAGTAGGCGTGCTACTAGATTGGCATTAAGGTACCACCCTTTTACCGTCGAAATAATTAATTTCACCGCCTCTGCTACTGTAACTACCTTTCGTTTGCTTGCTTCCCTGATAGCTACAATCTTCAATTTTTAAGTAACCACAATTACAATCTTCTATCTAGGTGATTCCAATCCTTCTCTCATCTTTTTTTCGACATTCCCTGTAGTTTGTTTTTTCTCTCACTGCATTACTTTGTTTGGGATTAACGATTGCCATTACCATATAGGAAAGGCATTGTTTTGTCTAAAGACTGCAAGAGAATGTCCGGCAGCAGGTGAAATCTTCTTAGTAAGGAGAGTTTTTTTTTTCTACTTTTCTTTCTCAGTGGGTTTTTGGCATTAAATCATTTTATTTCTGGCAAGCTGCTGCCATAACCGGAGCGTGCCATTACCAATTTGATTACACTCATAGTTGTAGCATTCTTGGTTTTAAAATAATAGGATGCAGGTTCGATACTTATAGTAGGGAATTTTTTAAACTACTATTGGAATTCATTATATCGGCTTGTTGTTATTGAGTTCAATGTTTAAAAAAATAAAACTTCTTTTGCTGCGTTCTTTTTGTTATGTAGGCGATCATGGACTTCCACTTACCCCTATCCCTTTTGATTCTTAACAGTTTTCCTCTCTTTGCCATCCACTTGCTCATTTTCATCAGGCATGTTTCACGTTGCTTTTCTCTCTTTTTTTCCTTCTATTCGTCCTGTGAGTGTTAGATTCTCCAAGCTCTTTTTCCTTATTACGTGTCGCAAAAACATCAGCTATTTCTTCTTGATGTTATGTACAAATTTTCTTTCGTCTGCTTCCTCTAGAAAACTTAATCCATGTTCACTCCATGGTATTCCCACCATCCTTCTGTAGAACGACATTTCTGTTGTTTCCAGTCTCTTCATTTTTCAGGAGATCGTCTATCATTCACTGCCAAACTGAAGGAAAGTTATCGAATTACAATCCAGCACTTTTTCTTTGTTTCAAACTAAATTTTCCTGTACCTCAATATACTGCTTACCATTGGAATGAGCCTTCTGATCTTAGTGTCACACTTTCCTGATACTTAAATTTCTGTACGTTTTTGATTTTAGTTTCCCCGATCTGTAATTGATATGTTTACTAACTGAAATAACATTTATAGTAATAACAAGTAATGATAAATTTAAAAAAAATAATATCTGTGTTGCTAAAAGAACAGTTTTTCATGCTTTAGCACGTGTATGACCATGACATTACAACATACATTCCATTTTGGATAATTTTCACGTTCTAATGAACGCTAAGCAATTTGTCAACCGTTATATATAAGGAAAATATTTACAGTAATTTTTAGCAACACATCTTTGTGGTTATTATTTGTTACCACAACTCACACTCCCTGATGATCTCCGGAGATTAAAAGTACTTGGCAACATCAAAAATGAATAATAAAATCATCTGTCAAAGTTACAGCTCATTTCTTACATCTTTCAATTATAATACGAGACAGATTATCCATGAATATTATTATTTGCAACTTATTTAATGTGATATGTCTAATACACACACACACACACACACACACACACACACACACACACACACACACACACACACATATATATATATATATATATATATATTTCTTTTATTATCATATTGCCCCAAGCAAGGCATTTTACTGCCACTGTTTTGCAGGGAGTTACATAGGAGGAAAGTTATGAGAAAGAGTGACAGGTTATAGGGGGGTTTCAGGAAGTGGATAAGAGAAGGAAGAAAATACTGATGGGAGTGGAAAAAGGAGCATGAGAGAGAGAGAGAGAGAGAGTGGATGCAGGTGAGTGAGATAGGAGATGACTATTGACTTTACATTTAAATTATTGGAGATTATAGCTGCCGTTTTATACAGAGATTATTACTTATATATATAAGTAATTTAGAATTACAAATATTAGAAAAAACTTAAATTAAATTAGGATTATGACAGCATCATATATATATATATATATATATAGCTTGCACTGATGAAAATTGCATGAAATATGAGATGTAGCCACTCAATTGCTGATATCTTTTGGCGAGTGGAGCTTTTACTTATGTTCATTCTATGAATGTTTTTTTTTATATCGAGCGCTTTATTGCAAAGTCTTCTTGCCTTAAATGATTTTTCTTTTAGCACCTCATTGACTGTCATCATACAATCTTTCAATTCGTTATATCTATAAAAAAACTCACCAGATTATATATATATGTACACACACACACACACGCACATACACACTACACACACACACACACACACACACACACACACACACATATATATATATATATATATATATATATATATATATATATGTATATATACGATAAAGCCATTAAGACGATCGAAGTTTCCGAGTGTGATAGAAGACGTTAAACAGAAAACAATAGATAAACAAAATACGAATAAGGGGTCTGAACCGGGCGATATACGATCCTACCTACTTATTGACAAAAAAAGGCGGTGTATTTCAAATTAAATATTTAAACACAATAACATAATCAACTCTAAAAATAAGCCTTGTTACAATCTTGTAAGCACTAGCAAGTTTATACGTTAAGTTTTCCCTTCCGCAGCAATCGTGGGGCACCTAGTGAGTATGATTGCTCAACAAAACACAGTCTGTGTCACACTAGTATGGAGTAAGCTTAAAATCAAACCCGTCACATCAGTAAAGTAGTCTACAAAATGAACATGTTAACTAGCAACAGTGCACAGGTGTAGAAAATGCCGTTTTGAGAATTAATTAACGAACATCTATGCCAATTTATTGATGTAAGGAATGTATATATGCAACCGATCGATCGAAGTCCGACGCCATTGAAAAGAAGAACAATTTTAGACTTTTTTCCAGAGGTAAATAGTAAATTGTTAATATAGTGGCGAGTTCAAACTATTTATAGCTAATTTAATATTAGATAAAATGGACTTCTTTAGATTAGCGTAATATTTAAATTCGTGGTTGATTTGATATAAGCATATCTACAGTTTCTATTATAAGATAAAAATGTCTTTTAATTTATTTTTTTAATTTTTATTGCTTGATCATTATTTTTACTTACTTCTTATATAATTGAAGTTGTGTTATATGCAAGAATGTAAGCAAGTAAGTTTTACGGAAATTAATAAATTTAAACCATTTGTAGCTTTTAGATATAATACGCTTTTTATTATTTTGTATTCACCTATCTTTCTCTCTCTCTCTCTCACTCCATATATATTGAACAGCAATCCCTATTTTATGCATGTTTCGTTAAAAACGTCTAAATAATATATGTAATAATATATCTTTCGTTAAAATCTGCCGATAATATCCACCAGTTTTGCCGATGCTATCTACCATTTCTGACCCACTTCTTAAGCTGATGCCGAAAGAATCCAACCAGATCCCGATGAAAATAGCGTTTGTATCTTAAATATTTCAACTGCAAATTGGGGAGATATAGATGTCAATGTAGCAGCATGATTAAATTCACATGGATGGGACACCAAGGAAAAAAAATTCACCAGATTATTTGCCATGACAATATATGTAAAAAGACAGAGGAAAGTCACGTCACGTCGTTGAGAAAGTGATTGAAGTTGAGATGCTAAATTACATTGCAAAATTTTTCGGATTTTGTCAAGATTCTCGAGATGAATAGCGGAAGCGCCCGATCAGATATGGCAACAATATTCAAGGCACGGATAAATGGCAAACGTATAAAGAGAAGCCAAGGAGGCCATGTTTTGCTTAAAGGAGACTTGCATTCGCCATGCTGATGGTTGGCAGGAAAGTTTCTCTATAAGGGTTAAAGGAGAGTAGTTTTGTTTTGGAGGCATTCAAATTTGTAAGCCATTTCCTGTTCTACCTAACCACTGATTGGCCCGTTTCAAAAGAAACAGCCAGGTTTATTTTGTCAGCCTTGGCAGATTTCTAATTGCGACCGTAGTAAATGGTAGTGTCATCTGCTTAGATGCCTACTTAGGAACTGATGACATCAGAAAGATTATTGATGAAACCAAAAACAGCATAGGACCTAGGATAGAGCTTGGAGGGACACATGCGTTGGTATAAAAGTATCCGGAAGTTTGCCCGTCCTTCATTTCACGATTCAATTTGAACAATGAAATTAAACAATCGTCCAGAAATACCGTAACCTTGAATCTTGCTCAGAAGATCAACAAGCTAAAACATCTCAAACGGTTTCGAGGTATCACGAACTTTGTCATTATTATTCAGAGTCTGGTATAAATATTCAGTTATGGCCGTTAGCACATCAGCTGTACACCTGACGAAGCGGAAGCCAGATTGTTCGTCAGAGTAGGTCGTGAAAGGTGAGGTGCTTAACCACTTCAGCATTGATAAAAGCCTCGAATACTTTACCGAAAAGCGGTAAGAGTCTAATAGTAAGAGAGGTCAGAGTGTTCACCAGATTTCCTAAAAAACAGGAACTACAGATGAAGACTTCTTACAAGCAAACAGCAGAAAGGCAATAGTTGCCGAGTTTAGAATAGACTGGGGCTAGCTGTGAAGACTATATCTTCAGACCGATGACTACGATTCCATTTCAATTCAGCTTACCTTATGGCAGTCTAATTTAGAAATGATGGTCGAGGTCAGTGATGGGTGTATGCATATATCACTCATTTGAGCTTCTGTTCTATGTAGGAAAACGTGTGTAAATCAAGTGTGCTGCTGGAAGAAAATGTGCGAGCAAAACATTTGACATTGTCTGCTGAGTTATAACAATGTCGACAATACTTGAAATTTATACGAATTTTAAAAAGAGTAAAGAACAATCGAAACTCCTGCGTGTTGTAACTGTAGTTACGAGTATATAAAAACTCATCATGAGTAATAACAATTGGAAAGAAATACTTGTTGTTTCGGCGCACATGTTATTACTAACGATGAGAATTGGAATTCTTCTTCTTTTATGTGCCTTGTCCTTTCAGGACCTGGGCGATCATGGCTTTCTACGTCTCCCTATCCATGGTGGCTCTTTCTACGCTTTCTCTTGTTACCTCATGCAACACCCGTTCTGTCATTCACATGCTCAGTTCCTTCAAATATGTCATCCGCTGCTTTCTCCTGTCTCTTTTTCCATCTATCTGGCCTGTTAGTATCAGGTTCTCTAAGCCTTCCTTCGTCATTGCATGTCACAGGAACTTTAGCTGTCTCTTCTTGATGCTTAGTATTAATTTCCGTTTCGTTTCTATCCTTTCCAAAACACCATCGTTGCTCACATGCTCGACTCATGAACCATACTTCAATTGTTTCAAGTTTTTCCTTCATATTTGATGATATTGTCCAGTATTCGCTCCTATATTGAAGAACTGACATCACATTTTTTCTTGGGTGTATAAAAGAAAAAATATATTCTCAAAGTTAGCGTATACATTGAATACTGTGGAACAAATTCAGCAACAGCAGCGACAACGACACAACAGTTGATGGAATTTTAGAAACAACAACAAAAGTTAATGTAATCAATTCTGACACAAAGGAAACTTGAACAGTTTAATAAACGTACACTACAGGTAATATCAGACGAATGTCAGAGAATCCTAAATCTGAAAGAAATCCGGGAACTAGGGTGTGCATAGACCCAAGCGAAAGAAAAATATCCAAATAAATCCATATTTCAGATGTGGAAGTTTACATCTAAGAGACGACTGTTCCTTTAAGAATTCCAACGACTACAAGTGTAGAAAAGGACATATAAGAACAAACTGCAAAAACTCAACCAAGAAACACTCTCACAAGATAAAAATTGAACAGTGTTGCGACGGAAATATAATCACAAATAATCCCAAAACTTTTGTGAAATGTAAAGATTTATAATGAGGATGTGAAACTGATACTATGTATTGGTAGTTATATAGCTATCACTAATGAGGCCATATGAAAAAAATCAGAATATCTATAGTAGGTAATTCCAGAATATCAGACTAACAGAAAGCAGAAATCCTAGTTGTTTCACGTGCTAGTGATTATGGAACAGGAGCAGTAATTTTACATAAATACGACCACGATAATATGAAATCAGTTGCACACGCTTCGCATTCGTTACTATCCAGAAAAGTAACTACAGACAGATTGTGATATGCGAATGTGTTATCAACGTTGATATCCAAAAAATAATTAACCGTTTGATGATACTGTCACTGCAGTACTAATAATGAAATAGAAATTAAAAATGTATTTTGCAATGTAGTAAGCAAATTACTATTTCCTCTGAAAGAAATGAAAAAATTAAATGAAAGTAAGAAAGAAAGCAATCCAGAACCTTCAAAGTTGCGGTGAGAAATAATTTTTTTTTTTTTTATCGTCGAAATGACTTCTTACGTCTCAATCCGTAACAAATGTACAAAAGCTAGGGCTTATGAGCTAAAAAATACTGGAAGCTTCTTCGACACTTACTAGATGGAACTATGTGAGCTTTAGGATTACACATAAACGTTTATTGCAAAAGCATAAATGCACGCACAAGTGACCAAATTAATAAAAAAAACAATGTGAAAATTTAAAGGAAAATTGAAAAAAATGTTTTCCGGATGTTCTGTCGAATGATGTGCGTTTCTATTCCAAATTCAAAGAAAATTTTCAATTAAAAAAAGGTTCAACGGTAGTATTTAAACCCAAACGGAGTGTATGATTTGAAGCATTAGATCAAGTCAAGGAAGAATGAGACAGACTTGAAAAAATAGGTGGAATTGAAAAGGTGTTATATAGCAATATACAACAAACACGAATATATATATAAATATGAAGTTATATTTTTATTAATGACGATGGACCGTGTAGAATAGTGAACAGAGAATTGAGAGAGCGCGCTTCTAATGGGTTGACGGGTTGACGGGAGTGCATCTCTTCACCGGCCGATCTCTGTCTGGTCTCGTCTGTCTCTCTGTCTGTCTTCTCGTCTCTCTGTCTGAAATCCGTGCGCCGAGGTCTTTTTATAATCTCCAAACCGGGACTTCCGGATTTTGCCTCGCCCACGCACGCCCACGTAATTCTCAGAGACACCTGTTCTGTCTGCCTCTTGTAGCCATTTCCGCTACTGCCGGAAATAAGGTCAAACAAACATCCGTTCCCTTCAACGACCGGAAAACAACCCCGCTTGCAACAGCCTTCTTCTCGGGTGGGGCCAGATTGTTATATTACAAAGGTAAACAATTACAAATCTGCAGTAGTCTCAGTGTATGTAAAAGAAAACAAATGTATTTTTGCTTATTTCTTGACAAGTGCTTAGAACCACATAAGTACCCATTACCACGTCCAGAGGAAATCTTTGCGAAGTTAATCTGTGGAATTTTTGTAAGGAAGGTGGATCTTTCTGAAGCGTATTTACAAATACAGGTTGAAGATGAATGTTCAGAATTAACAACTGTAAATACGTACAAGGGACTTTATAATTTTTAACCGATTTCCTTTATGTATAAATGTAGATCCAACCATATTTCAACAAGCTATGGATGCGGAGCTTGGAGATTGTAAATTTGCAGTTGCTTATCTAGAGGATAGATAACATAAACGTGTATTAAAGGGACAATATATCGAATATGTGAAAACAGGTTTTAAAAAATACGTGAGCAATCCAGACTTGAAAGTTTACTTTCTAAGTGACGGAGTATACAAATTAACACAAAATCGAAGATTAAATGAATTTCATAGCAGAAATCCGGGAATTTCAAAGATGAAATCTCTGATGAGAAGCTATGTATCAGTCGGGTAAGTGCCATCCGTGATACACGCTTGGGCGATTATGTCTAGAAAGAGAACGTACTGATTAAGCAGAATATTTTTCCGTAGTAAGTTGCCATTACTTTCTGCAGTAGACTCTTTGCCGACTAAGGCTATAGAACCCAGTCTGTTTTGGTACTTAACCCATTGCTGGAGGGAGAAGCGACAGATTCATATCTTTCCCAGGGGTGTTTGCACGTAATTGAATGTACCGTATTTAACAGGAATTCGAGCTAGACTCTATGCTTTCTTGTTCCGAACCGATATTCACTGCACAACAACTAACCGGAGCAAAATAGATCAAGGCATTGAAAAAGTAGTAAAAGACCAGACTAAAATGGATTGAAATTGTCGTAAAAGTCTGCCCTGGTTCTTCTCTGGCAGCAAAGTTACTCACCACGAAATTACAACTTTGACTAAAGACAGATACTCCGTGGTCAAGAGTGCGCATAGTTTTTGCAGATCACATTATCTTGTGACAGTGGATAGTTAGCTAAGTTACCGGAAATTTGTAAGTTCATAATAAATGAATAAATAAATGAAATAAAATCTAAACTCATTTATAAATGGAAATTTGTCTGTGTGTGTGTGTGAGTTTGTGTGTGTCTGTGTGCGTGTGTGTGTCCGTTATCTATAGACTCCGAAACGGCTGAACCGATTTTCTTGAAAATTTACACAGTTGTACTATAAGCGTCTGCGAGTGTTCTTAGCTAGGTTTTGTGTCGAGGTATTCCCGATAAATATCGAAAATCGATAATCGAAAAAATCAGGTTATAGAAGGAATGGTCCGATTTTAATCAAATTGGATACACTCATAGACAAAGACACAAGAAACGATATTCAGAAGTTTCAGGGTTGCAGTTCTTACAATAGTGCAGAAAATCGATAATAAAAAATATATAAAAGGCAAGGTGTTTGTGTGTGTGTCTGTTTATCTGCCTGTATGTCTATATTTGTTTCAGCCTTTTATTTTAGTTTTTGTTTCGGGTTTGGCTCTTCTAAGTAGGTAGAATTGTAGTTCTTAATCTCAGCCATGATACCATTTGCTCAGAGAACTTATATAGTCTTCAAAATTGAGTTTACGACGAAAAAACACATTTGATATCGATACCAGGAAATCAAAATTTGACTTACATCCATTTATTTTTCTTTCAGTCTACGGTTTCGCTATAACTGGAAACAACTATTGCTTTTGAGTCTTTCGTGCCAACGTCCAAAGAGTCTGAGCTCCAGGACTATGGATTAGTTTTAAAGCATTCATTACACCCGATCAACGCCGGGTTATACTGCTAGTATTAAATAAATAAGAACTTCTTCAGTGACAGTTAATATTTACACGACTGTTTACAAGATATGGCAGTACAGATATCATAGTCACGGATAACGGTATACAATTGACTGTTCGCGAATTCGAAGACTTTTGAACAATATTCTTCATTGTACATATTACTACCCGGATCTGTCAGTTTGAAATTTCAAAATTATTACCTTAGAAGTACTTCGCGAACGAATATTACGTTCATTATTTTTTTTTTTTTTTATAAGCGTTTCACCCCGAGCAAGGCATGTCACTGCCACTACTGTGCAGGGGGCTACGTAGAGTGGAGAAAGGCTGGTTAAATATAGGAAATAACAGAGGGTGGGTGATAGGCGGGTGAGGATACCGAGAATGAGGGTTGGGTAGATGAGAGTGTTGTGAGAATAGTTGGGAGTTAGTGTGATAGGAGGTGTCTATTGACCCTACATTTAAACACCTGGAGATTGTAACTGTCGGGAAAGCAGACTTGTGGAAGGGAGTTCCACAGGCGGGAAGCACGAGAAAAGAAGCTGTTGGAGTAGAATTTACGGTTACATCTTATTTGTTTAACTGTAAAAGGGTGGGACCTAGTTGCTAATCTAGTCACATTTCTTGTGCATGTAGCTGCTTACAATAAGAGGCACATTTTTTTTTGTTTGTTTGTTTGTTTGTTTCATTGACTACAGGAAAGGACCTTGCAGTTGCACCGGAGCTCCAACCTTTTATCGGATCATTGTCTATAGATTCCTTCTGTGATGGATAAGGATTTGGCGCCAATTCATCTTCTGTCTTCCCACTGTCGACGGCTAGGTACACAAGAGATTAGAGGTGGTCATTTTCAAAGAGTTCTTTTATCTTATCACTGGGGACGCATTTCTTTGCTCGCTCGAAATTTAACAGAACTACGTCGAGTGGTTGGCGTTTGCATAAATATAGAAGCACTGAATACGCGTACAAACATAGAAATTGCTTTCTCCTCTTTTGGGGAAGCAAAAAGAAATCATTATATATTCCGTTGAGAACTTTTCGCAACAAGCGTCGAGTTCGTGCATCAGGAGAATTTAGAATAAACGTCATTAAGGATATGTAAATAGAAGATTTAAGTGACTGGATTATTCTCAGTAGACTTCGACATAAATGTTTGAATACGTACATACAGAGTAAGATGGAAAGTTGTCTACATTTTATATTTGTAATTTCACGCATGTATGTTGTAAGTTTTTCTTTGTGTGGAGCACCGTATAGTAGAGTCAGTTGGGCACCGTCTGTAATAAAAAGAGCAATATAACGCAATTAACTCCGTTAGAAATTTCAAAACGGCATGATGTACTGCTATATTTTCGTACCAGAGATCTATTATGAACATTTCTGAGATTTTAGCGTCAATCTGTGGACAGTACAAAGACTTCGGAAGAGAAGTTGGATGAGACTGATGGTGATTACGAATGTGTTTAGAGTGATTAATACTGATGTTGTCGTTATGTCCTTTAGCGAGTGTCAGTCTTAATAAGGACACCTACTTAAAATGCCTTGAGGAAGCTGGCTGCTGAAACACCCTATGACTGGTAACAGGACTCTGAACTATGCCACACCAACAGAAATACCTAGTCAGGCCTGTAAGACAATTTCTGCGACCACATCACCCTTTATACCTGACCACCTACCCCATCAGAATAGAGACCTCTTTATTATTACGCGTGGGTAGTGGTTAAGATAAAGATCAGCAAAACACCTTGTAACATCAAAGGTGAATTAAACGCAAGAATCATGGTAGCATTCACCACCTTAAACAAAGGAGATAGTTCAGAAGAGTTGCAGAAGATTTCGAAGTTTTATTGGAGACTATGGTTGAAGCCTATGGTGATTTTGTTCAATATATTTACTCTGTAGTATTTAAAGATATGTTTATGTAATTTTGGTAAATATAACTGTTTTAATGAAATGTCAGTGTTATTTTCATTTTTGGATAATTTAGCTGACAATTTATCCATTGGAATATATATATATTTTTTTTCTCTCTGTAACATTAATGCATTTGATAAATTGTTGTATATAAGAACATTTTTTTTTGTCTACATAGATACATTTTTCTGTAAATTTCCCCAATGTATTGTGAGGAGCCAGTCAGTTAAGTGCCATATTTGATACACGCTTGGGCGATCATGTCTCGAAAGAGACATGACAGACTGGGCAGAAGATTATCCCGCAGTAGATTGCCATTGCTTTCTGCGGTAGACTGGTTGCCGACCAAGGCTATAGAACCAAATCTGTCCTGTTATTTAACCTATAACCCATAATATTTGCGCGAATGCAATGAATTCGGCTGGAATTTGAACTCGGCCCCCCACGATTTCTCGTTCCGAGCCGATATCCAATGCTCCACAACGCACATCAAGGAAAGGTATTAATCCGTCTCTTCCCTCCAGTTATGGGTTAAATAACAGGACAGATTGGGTTCTATAGCCTTGGTCGGCAACTAGTCTACCGCAGAAAGCAATGGCAACCTACTGCGGGATAATCTTCTGCCTAGTCAGTCATGTTTGTTTCCAGACATGATCGCCCAAGCGTGTATCAAATATGACACTTAACTGACTGATTGTGAGGAGCATTTGTGACAGTTTATTTTATATATCCCTGCTTCAGACTTTTTCTGGTTTTGTCTTTTTGTCTTTATATTGAATTTTTACTAGTTTATAGTCAGTATTATATATATCATATACCTTTCACACTCCTGGGGATACTTGCAGAACTATAAAAAAACATACTTGGGATCACAAGCAAAGTCGTATATACACCCACAAACACATAAGTATATATAAGGGGACATTGAAGTCAACACCCAACGGCAACAGCCTGTTTTATGCGTAAACGCAATCGTCAGGCCATTTCGCTACGACTTCAAGCATGAAACAGGCTGTCGCTAATGGATATTGACTTTAATCTCCAATTTTCTATTTACGTATCGTTCTATCCCTGATATTGATCAATTTAACACACATACACATAAATATATATATATATATATATATATATATATAGAGAGAGAGAGAGAGAGAGAGAGAGAGAGAAACAGACAGACTGACAGACACAGACAGAGAGGGTGACAGAGAGAGAGCATACCTCAACTTATGAGCGTTGTGGTGCAATGGATATCGGCTCGGAATGAGAAATCGGAGAGCCGTTCGAAATCTGGATGATTTCGTTATATTCACTTACGCTCAAATTACCTTGGGGACTGTATTAAGCCATCTCTTCTACCTCCAGCTATGGGTTGAATAAGAGGACAGGGTGGGTAGCCTTGGTTGGCAAACACATTACCGCAGGGAGTAATGGCAACATACGTCGGGAAAATTTTCTACTTTCTTCAGTCACGGATCGAAAGATACATGTTCGCCCAAACGTTTATCACTATCTCAAATAACAGACTTATTGAGTGGTATATATATATATATATATATATATATATATATAGATAGATAGATAGATAGATAGATAGATAGTATTTGTTTGTACTTGTATTTCAGTAGATAATTGAAGGGTATATATATATATATATATATATATATATATATATATATATATATGTACCTAGCAGCCTTCATATTGTTAAAAAAGAACAGAAATTATGACTAAGTGTAACCTTACTAAAAAATACCTATTAGGTTTATACAATCATGGATAAAAACGTTATAATTTCTTGCAATTTTAAACATTGCATTTCAAAACTGCTTTGCCAGGTGAGCGTTTAAAAAAAGAAAAAAAAAAGAAAACATCGTTACGTGAGCGTTCTTAACAAAAAAGGTAAGCGGTAAAATCAGTTATTGCAAATCGCCCGAAGACCCCACTCATGGTAGAAACGTCGTTTACAAATGGAAAATATACAAAAGTTTTACAATATAATTGTATTGAACACTTTTTAATACAAATGTGCACAGGTTTAATTTTATAATGACCAAAAACTAAGTAATTAAACAATCAATCAATCAATCAATATATATATATATATATATATATATATATATATATATATATATATATATTGAAGGCTGTTATTTTAGAGATAATGCATACTGACAGCGCTTTTCTAATAGCTTTTTACGATAGTTTCTTCTTTTTACTCCCGCTGGAAGAATGTTTATTTGCATCAATGTCTGTTTCCTTTTTCCCTGGAGCAATTCTTACGTTTTTCTGTTTTTATTTTTGTTTTTTCAGAAATAGTTATTTTTATGATCATCGTGTTACCAGGATGGCATGATTTTAATATGAAGTAATTTGAACAAAGCAAACAAAAATATTAAAGAAACCAAAACTAAAACTAAAAGCAACATCTATATCAAAACAACTCTGTAAAAATATCGACAATCAAAACTATGTTAACCATCTTTGCTGAATACGAAATGATTAATGAAACTCGTTTTTACCCTTGAATGATTCTCCTGTGAATGTGAATGTGCGCACGAAACACAATTTTTGTCACATGAAGGCCGTCTTTATCTTTATGTTTAAAATATGTAACAGATTCTGCATTTCGACATGATCATAAAGTGTATTCTGTTTACACCATTTAAATTGTTTGGACTTTATCTTTGTTGCCATATCCTTGACGTTTAGGTCGTTGTATACTATAGCCTTCTTCAAGATCTATTTATATTTCTGAAATTAGGTTTTGTAATTATTTACAGAATTGCATTTTTTTGGAATGTTGTCCTGATCCTTATTGGCATACATTAACGACGTTTTGGCCGTTGGACGCACCGGCCTTCTTCAAGATCTATTTATATTTCTGAAATTAGGTTTTGTAATTATTTACAGAATTGCATTTTTTGGAATGTTGTCCTGATCCTTATTGGCATACATTAACGACATTTTGGCCGTTGGACGCACCGGCCTTCTTCAGGATCTGTCTATATTTCTAAGATGATGCATTGCAATTATTTACACTATTTACATTGGTCAAACTATTGTCTTTATCTTTGTTGTCATATTTACGATAATTAGGCCATTATACGCTCTAGCCTTCTTCAGGACTAGATTATATTGTGAGATGTGGTATTTTAATTATTTACACTTTTTAAATTGTTCGAATTTTTGTCTTCATCTTTGTTGCCATATTCACGACGTTTTGGCTTTTGTACATTCCGGCCTTCTTCAGTTGATATAGTTTAGAATTTCGAACTGAAATTTCTCTTTAGTCCCTTTTCTGTGGCCAGGGATTGAAATCACAACTCTCAACACGTGGCCACGGCAAAACAAAAATATTGTGAGTTGCAAAAATATTTAATTATGAAACGAACTCTGCTTGCTGAGTCAAATACACGCGAACTCTGCTTAACCAATGGATTATCAAGAAAAAACATTGTCATAAGTTTTTCCATATCTTATTCTCTGATGAAGCTTTAATAAAATCTAGGCATGTTAAATTTATAAATGTTTCTCATGTGTTCATTAGCCAATCATTTTGTCGGATTCCGATCTGTATTTGATCTGTATTTGATCTTTATTTGGTTCCAATATATTCACCAAACACTTTATCACAAAGTTTTTCTGTTCCCTTAATTATATACAAGGTGTCCATAAAGTCTGTGTGCAGTTCTTTAGATATGCTGCAGAATTACTTTATTCCGCAGATTGAAGAATTAAACTTGAATGGTAATACAGTGTTTCGAAAAGATTGTGCTTCTTGTCACTTTGCTCTGCTTGTTAGACAGTTTCTAAATCAGAAATTTCCTAACAGATGAATCGGAGGGGGTGGACCATTTTATTGGCCTCCACGTTCGCCTTATTTGACTCCATTTAATTGGAGTAGATAGACTAAACTATCGCCCGGTTCACACTCCACCCACATTTATTGAACAGGTGAAGAGGCTCATCCCTTGTTTCCTGTTTAGGATGTGGTTTCCGGCTTTCTCTTTTCCATTCTTTTTACACTTACGTACCCCCCTGCGCATCAGTGGCGTTACCGTCTTGCTTGGGGTGATATGATTAAAAAAAAAAAAAAAAAAAAAAAAAAACCTACTTCATTCAATTTGAAAGCTAAAATAACTAATGTAATTTCAGGCATTACTGTAAATCTGTTGGCAAATGTTTTCCGTGAACTGCAAAATCGTATTACACTTTGTTATTGCTAATGATGGAGGACAAGTGGAAACTTAAATAAAATTTCAATAAAACCTTAAAAAATATAAATTTACTTCTTTCTAATCCTTTTGACAAATTATTTCAGTCGCAAATGCAAAGAAAGTTATAAATTTTTAATGTACACACGACTTTTATAGAGACCCTGTATATTGACGGTAAACAATTCCTGGTAAATGATTTTTTTGGTAAATAATCACAGTAGATTCTCCCCATATAAAATTTAAAAATTTAAAAATACTAAAAATGATTTACCAAATGAGATCAATATTTTTAATTTCAAAGCAAATATTTATTAAACAATTAATTTTGAATCGCCTCATCTGGGCAATAGTATATATATAAATATATATATGTATATATATATATATATATATATATATATATATATAAATGCATGTTTCATTGAACTATATGGACAAGTTTTGTCGATTTATTTTAAGTAAATTCTTTTCATGTCGTCTGCTAAGCTTCCAATTGCTTCCCATACTTAATACCACTCACGCGTAGACATGTGGGACGTCATTAGAATCAGATATTCACTTTCAGTGTCCCTCATGCACGTGTTCGTTGTTGCTTTGAAAATCTTCCATGCTAACAAAATAGACTACTACTACTATTGTTCGTCCGCGAAATGTCTAATACACTTAATATAATTGTCATCTTTGATAATGGTTGATGTAAGCAGAAAGGTCAGAAAGAACTACTAAGTTTATCAAACGATATGAAAAGGATTTACATAAAATAAATTGTGAAAACTTTGCTATATTATTCAATGAAACATGCATCAATGAAAAAACGCTGCCTACATACACATACACACAATATATATATATATATATATATATATATATATATATATATATATATATAACTAAAAAGAAGACAAGAGGAAAACTGTATTTAACTCGCCTACGCGTTTCGTCCTGTAATGGACTTTATTGAGGCTAAAAGAGCTTTATTCCAAATTACGTTTCTATAAACAAACAGTATTGGCAAGTATTAAAAAAGAACTAAAAAAATTCCACACAAATAAAAAAGGTAAGAAATTTGTTCAGAAGAAAAGTTCTCGAGAGAGCCGCCATCCAGTACTACCAAAATATAAATTTTTGTCCCGGTTTTTTCCCAATCTCACCTTTTCTTCTGGAAATGACACTGAAAGAGACTAACATACATAACAAAACGTCCAAGGAAAACGGTTGAATTCCCTTCATTTTAACATCCCATGACATTGCACTACATATAAAGGAGTTCTAAAACTTAAATATTCTGTTAATCTTTTTGAATGATTTGTGAGCTTTTTATAGTTGTTTATGGATACGTAATTTTGGAATAAAGCTCATTTCGTCTTTTTGCCTTGATAAAGCCCATCAGAGGACGGAATGCGTAGGCGAGTTAAATACAGTTTTCCTCTTGTCTTCTTTTTATTTAACCATCCTGTCCTTAAACTCAGATCATAACTGAGTATATTTTTACAAGGAGGTGCATGCCGTCATCAAAGTTTCATTACCGTTATGATCATCACACTCGTCAGGTCTGGTTTGAAAAAATCATAATGGTGTACACACAAAAAATCAAATTGGCCATGAACCTGCTCAGTTAAACTCTTTGTGCTTATCAACACTCTTTTTTTACACACCGGTATCGAGCACTTTCTGATAAAAAAATCATGCTTGGCAAAATACATTTTAGCAATAAGATCAATAAAAAACATCGACCTTAGTGCTAAATATTATTACAACTCAACACTATATATATGTGTTGTTAGGTGTCACAGGTTCGAATCCTATCGACAAATTAATTTTCTTTAAAATATTTCTCAAAAATATTCAGGCCAGTATATATATATTGTTTAATTAAAAGCAAAAAACACAGTATCTACTCAAATACGAGTATTTAAAAATAACTCTTAAGCAAATAAATTAATATATATATATATATATATATATATATATATATATATATTATGGACTCTCTGGTCGATTTCGACGTATGAGCGTCTAACACATTTAGACTACCACACAAAGAAATGTTTAAAGTGGTGAAGGCTTGTGTAGCGCTATCCACACGTTTTGGAACTGCTGATAACAAACAATCTCTACAGAAGTCTGCCACGGATCGCATGAACAACAGATCTCAGTTATTTAACCTTTAAATGGGGGGAAGTGACGGATTAATATCTTTACCAAGGGTACCAATGCGTCAGAGAATGCAACGTGTTCGACTGGAATTGGAACTCGGCTCACCGATTATCCCCTCCAAGCCAACATCCACTGCACCACAACGCACATCCGTCAATAAGGCTTGTAGCACCTGGTATTACCAAGCGGTCACCCATCATATATATATATATATATATATATATATATATATATATATATATATATCTTTTTATTCCCTTTTATTAATAATTATGCCTTTTTAAGTAAAGGCCTTTTTCTAATACTTCAACGTTTTGGGGAAATTAGGTTTTTGAATTTGTCCAGCGTCTGTAATATTTAAAAAAAATTTTTTTCTTTAGTTTCTTTCTTTTTCCCTCCCTTCCTTCTTTTATCTCTCTTACCACTTTTCTTCCGTGTTGCTTAAACTTAGGTCGATTTAACACGGCTGTCTGTTAATTTTTAGTTACATTCTCCCTTTTTTTTGCGAACCCAGACGATGTCAATTGTTTTCTTTTCTTATTTATTTGATTTTATTCTATCTTTTTCTTTTTCTTTTTCGTTTTCTTTTTCTTTTTCTTTTTCTTTCCCTTTATTTCTATTTTTATTTTTTTTATTTTATTTTATTTTATTATTTATTTATTTTTTAATTTCTTTGCAATCTATTTAAAAAGGAAAAGTAGACTAATTTTTCTCCAGTTTCTGCAAGGTTTTTTCTGTTGCTGAGGTGATGTGTCGTCCCCCGTGGGGATCTTCATATCGAAATGGCCATTCAACATCTTTGAATTAATCCTTTTTTAATATATATATATATATATATATATATATATATATACTAGATACGCCTATATGGGTACCCAAAAGAAGGTATACAGCTATGAAAACCATTAAGTGCGAACAAAATGTGTATATCATATCGATATAACCATAATATCATATCGATATAACCATAATATCATATCGATATAACCATAATATCATATCGATAATAGACATGGCAATCATAAACAGATCTATTCTCCAAATGTTCAAACTGTTAGTCTCACGTGATTCACGCGCATTTCTTTACTTGCTTAGCAATCATGGTCATTATTATTATTAATTGTTTTTTAAAAATGAAAATCATTAAGAACATTTACAATAAAAGGGTTTCTTTTTAGTGGTTATGCTGAAATGGTAAGTTCAAGTGCTTATTCAAAAACATCAGTATAAGGTTGTTGTGGTGTGTAAGTTAAAAAAATGCGTGGTAAGTACTAGTCTTTGTTGGATTTCGAAGAAATAAACAATCGCAAAAAGCGATATTTTCGATTAATTTTTGCCACACCCTGTGTATCAATTGAAAGTTTTGTTCGCATATCAAAGCATCAGACTTTGATCTACCAGTGACTTAATTTTTGTTGAGTTTGAGTTAAGCATCTTAGATGAATACATAAAAGTGCGCAAAAGACTAACGAAAATTATGTTTGTCGTTGATTTTTGACGAACTCTGTACATAGATTCGAACATTTTTGCTTACATCAAAGATTTAGAACTTGATGTACAAGTTACAAGATTTTGGTTGAACTTGCATTAGGTTTCTCGTAAATTCTAAGCGTTTTGGTGATTTCTGTCGTAATCAATTCGAAACATTTTAACGCACATAAAAAGTTCATGCCAAGTTCGATGAGTGACTCAATTTTGGTTGAAATAGGCCCAAGCTTTTCGGAGGAGTAGGTTTCATTAGAATGTTGACAGACAAACACACAGACATATCCATTTATATATATAGATATAAATAGATGAATTATGGAAATGAAAATCTTCAAATGACTTTTATGAATTAAATGAATTGTAGTATTAAATGAATTGAATGAATTGTGGTATTAAATGAATTAAATGAATTGTGGTATTAAATGAATTGAATGAATTCTAATATTAAATGAATAAAGATATTAAATTGATTCTAGGATCATTATTATAATACTATTAATACTGGTATAAAACCTATTTTTGTAGCCTTCTATTTATGATGGTGCACTCTTCTTACGATTTTGTGTAAAGGCGTTTTCTAAATAGCAGAAACGTCAAATTATCTACACACATAATTTGATTTGTAAAGAAGTGCTGTGTCAAACCAGGCACACACTTTGGACGCAAAGAAAACAAATAAATAAAAAAATAAATAAATAAATAAAATAAATAAATAAAAACACATATTTTGGCACAAATATTCCGCCAAAGCACTTCCTAGTTTTACTTTTTCTATACTGGCTACCAACCATAGCTAAAAATTCCAGTTTATACCTTATTGTTTAACCCATAACTGGAAAACGAAAAAATTAGCTAGATAACATTTACAGGCGTATATGGGCGGAAGAGAACACAACGATTTCGTTTAGAATTCGAAATGTCGATCACAGTCGATAACGGCTGACCTGTGCGCAGATACATATAGTTATGCGTGTGCATGTTTGTGTTTGTTTGTGCGCACCTGCGGTTGTTCGTGTGCGCATGTCCGTGTGTGCATAGAATCGGCTGACATATACTTATATAGATGCGATGCAAAAATTCCATTAATTGCTCATCGTTCTTTCTCTGATTTCTTTCAATATAACTAGTTATCATTTTAAAATCAATGCACCGGTCGACGTTACTACTCAATGGACTTCTCCATTTCCTTCTCGTTATGAGATCAGGCAGTATATTTGAAATTAAGTTTTATTGATTTGCAATAAAAGCCCGACTAAGATATATTGTTCTGTCGCGAAACAGATTGCGTATCGACGGACGAATGAAAGTAAACGACTTATCCATAGAGAGATGAATAATCGAAAGGTTTAATAGATAAATCATATTATTGGTAACCAAACAAAAAGACTAAGGAAATTAATAGACGGCCAAACAGATCGATGTATGGATTCAATGATAATAGAATCAATAAAAAAAAAATAACAGATCACGGCGAGCATGTAAACTTGCCGACCACTAAACCTAAATTTGCGAAGGAGACACACGCATGATTACTCAGTATTTTCCGGCTTTCAAGACGTAGTTTTTCTCCTAACAAATACCCTGAAAAATACGTGTGCGTCTTCCATGATGAATGTACTGGTTACCAGCATGGTTACCACCAAAGTATGGATCGTATTGAGAATCATTTATTGTATATGATTGACAGTAGTGATGACTCTGCAGATGAGTTTTTACATGAATCCAGCAGTGAAGAGTTTTGGGGATTTGAGGATGAATAAAACTTTTTGATTGCTTTATATTTTTACATGCATATTTTAATGAATTATTTTTATGAATATGAAACTGCCCTTGAACAATGAAAGGAGTATATTATATTTAGTAAACATCGAATAGTATGTCATACAAACAAAATCAGACGAGTGATTAATCTAAAAATATAGTGTCGGATGTATCTGAGGGAAGCATAGTGATCTATGAGAATTAACCTTTTTTGTCTGAGAAATTTGTTTACGCAGCAAAATCAAACTGGAAACAGGACAAGAATAGCGAGTGATCATGGACACTGGAACAAGGAACGCAATAGGCTTAGAATTAAAATTAACTAACGGATTTTTTAGACAATTAAGAATATTAGTAAATTCATGTCAGCTTTCGACCAAATATGACCTTTAAGTCTAAATTCCATTTTGTTATGGAATTTTAAATCTACTTTTATGTCTGCACTTATGACCTGCTTACAGTCCGCATTTAGGTTCCTCGTAGATTTACCTTACAAATTACCACAGATAGTGCTTATATATATATATATATATATATATATATATAGGAGGCGTGAGATCTCTCTTAGGGATTTCATGGTGAAATGTTTATTCAACATTTTTGAATTTTGAAAATTTATTTTAATTTATATATATATATATATATATATATATATGTGTGTGTGTGTGTGTGTGTGTGTGTGTGTGTGTTTGTGTATGTGTGTGTGTAATAATATTATGAATATATATAAATATATATAAATATTTAAATGTAAAATAACGTCACACCATGTGAGATACCGAAATGTTGACAACAGAATAATATATCTAAATGCAATGTATGTGTTGTGACTACATCGAAATATGATTTTATTTAGTGTGGGTTGCTTTGATTTAATATAGATGGCCTCCGATATTTGAAAGTTCTTTTTACTGTTTGTATATATGAGTATTATTGTGTTATTGACTTAAATCTGTCTAATATTACGTTCATGGCTATGTTTTTCTACGAAATGTTGTTTAATTGAACTACGAGAGAACGGGTTTGTAGTAAAAGCAATATATATAGTAGATTTTTTATTAATATCGCAAAGTGAAATTATGAACTGGCATGTAACTGATACACTACATTGGTTTTCTGTATAGGATTTAGTTGTGCGGTTGTAGGGTTATTAGAGACTATGAGGACAATTGTTTCAATTTTTTAATAATATATAATGAGCTTAATTTTTTCATCATTATTAATTAGTTTAGCATGTCTACCTTTTTTGTTATTGACTGTTGTTTTATCATGTTTGTAAATCTTATTGTCTATTAGTTTAAGCATGGGCCGTTCAAAACATTGTATTTTGGCTTTAACTTTAGGTGAAAATAAAAGCAGAATTGTCCAACATTTAGATTTTTTTTTTCATTCTGCTAGTTTTAAGCTTTTGGCCCACATGAGTCATCTTCAGAGAAGTTACAGTGATGCTAACATAAAGATATCCACCATCAAAGATGATTTTATCTTGTGATGACATAAAACATTGCTATGCAACGACAAGAGACACCGAATAGCAGACGCAGTTCGTAAATTTGTAATGCTGTTCTATAACGTCACACCGCGTGAGAGACTGAAATGTTAACAGAATCATATATTAAAATGCAATGTAATGCGTTATGACCAGATTCAAATGTGATTTTATTAAGCGTTAAGCTGTTTTGATTTAATGTAGATGGCCTCCAATATCTGAAGGTTCTTTTTTTCTGTGTGTATAAGGGAGTATTATTGTGTTATCGATTAAAATCTGTCTAATATTAACTACATGGCAATGTTTTCTAAGAAATGTTAATAGAACTTTGATCAGAAAGGTGGTAGGTAAGTGTTCCGGAGAGCGTGGTTATAGTAAAACCAATATATGTTGTAGATTTATTATTAGTACCAGAGATATAATCTCTGAACGGGCCTGTAAATTGATACACTACATTGGTTTTCTGTAGAGGATTTAGTTGTGTGGTTGTAGGGTTATTAGAGATTATGAGGTCAATTGTTTTAAATTTTCTATAATATATGATGAGCTTTATTTGATTATTATTATTTTTCGGTTTAACATTTCTACGTATTATACTTTTGAGTGTTGTTTCATCATGTTTGTAATTATTATGCATTTGGTTGCAATAGTATAAGTTAATAGTGTTATGTTTATTTTAACGTACACTATTATTATTAATATTATTATTATTATTAATATTATTATTATTATTATTATTAT
Source organism: Ascarosepion bandense (assembly GCA_037127315.1). NCBI lineage: Eukaryota > Metazoa > Mollusca > Cephalopoda > Sepiida > Sepiidae > Ascarosepion > Ascarosepion bandense. Next base: position 155,108 of record JBBBDQ010001259.1, on the reverse strand, counting down.
TATTATTATTGTTAGAGGCATTATTAAGTTTATTGAGATACACTTTAATTTGTTGATCAATGACGGAGTTAGGAAATTAATTGTTATCAAGTGTTTGTTTAATGTTGTGTATTTTTTTATAGAATTTGCCTTTGGAAGAAGATATCATTTGTGCGCGTTGAATTAAGTATTTTATAATAGCTAACTTATATCGTTGGGGACATTCACTATTATAATTAAGACGACACGAGTGTATGCGAGTTGGTTTCCTATATAGAGAAGTAGGAAATTTATGTATGCTGGAATCGATGAATACATCAAAGAATGGAATTTTATTATTAAGTTCGAATGTAAATTTGAGAACCGAGTGACTTTCAAATTTGTTTTTAAACTGTGTAATTTGTTAAATATTTATAGCTAAAAAAAAATGTCATCTATGTATCTTACACATATAAGGGGTTTATTAGTTCATTAAGTAAATACTTAATTTTTTAAATGTGCCATATAATAATTAGAAAAGAGGGGACCTACAGGAGATCTCATCGCAGAACCATCTATTTGAGTATAAATATTACCTAGGACGTCATGAAAAGGTATTTCAGTGGTACATGCTTATAAAGTTTTTTAAATAGTGGGTTCAGTATTGCTTGGTGAGAGAGTAGTATGATTGTATACATCACGGATAATGATGTCATCGCTTTATGGATAGGAACATTAGTGAATAGGTTTTGCACATCCAGAGATGCGTTTATTTGGTTGTTTGATTATACAGATTGGAGAATTTGCATAAATTCATTTGTGGAGTTAACAGCATCTTTACTTGGGAGGTAGGAAATAATTAATTTGTTAAGGGTTTTGGAAATGTTATATATTGATGTGGGTATTTTTGAAATGATAATCTAGAGAATGATCTTTTTTCTAGGTTTTTACATTTCCATAAAGGTAAATAGGCTGATAGCCACCTATACTCTTTTTAAGTTTATAAGTTTTGTGTCCTGGTAGGGCCCGGAAGAAAAGTACGAAAAGACGAGGTTAGGTTGAACCTGTCTATTAGGATAACAGACCATTTATACAAAATAAGAATGTTAATACTCAACAGATAGAACTGTTCGTCCGAACTGTCAAGTTATACTGCGTCTTGACTGCCTCCTCCAGGAAGTCTTGCAGATTAGAATTGATGAAGGAGGAAGTGTTCATTCATAGGGCACCATAACATTAAGTTCTTTAGAATCAATGCAATGAAGAAATATCGGAATGTTAGATAATTTTTGTCTTTATTTTCACCAGAAATTAAACTAAAATAATGATGTCTAGAACGATTCGTGATTAAACGTAATAGACATTCGTTGTGTGTTATATTCAACAATGTATGTTTTTATAATTATCTGCTGCTTCAATAATATATATATATATATATATATATATATATATATATATATATATATCTTTCAGTAATGAATTAGAACACTCTCAGATATTGTGTTAGTATGATATATCACACGCTAAAAGTCTGCCTCCTTCTACTGAGTGCTCATAGTTCAGAGGTATAATCGACGACTGACGCCAATTCGGTCAGGTTTCAATCCTGGGTAAAAAGCAATTGGATGTCTAACTTTACTGATGAGCTTTGAAACAGCAAATCAGAACAGTCTGCGTACGACTATATATATATATATATATATATATATATATATATAACATATATATATATACACACACACACACATATATATATATAAATATATATATAGAGAGAGAAAGTTGGTCAGAATAATGGAAACACCTAGTATCATAATAGCGTAACGCTTTTCAGATGGCTATTATTAGTTTAAAGTGATTTTCAGGATGAAGTTTTCTAAAATTGGAGAATACGTTTAATTTTATCGGAAAAAGTAGCCGAAATGTTAACAAGTGAAAAATGTTGGTGCGGAGTACAATGAGTACAAATGAGTACAAATGAGTACAAATGAGTACAAAATTATTCTCAAATGAATTTATCAGTGCGATTCTAGTCAAAATATATGTCAATGGGTATTGACTATACGTGACCCTAGGTCGAAATGAGGCCTTGACAATTTCCTGTGTACTAGATTACCAGGACAGTTGATAAGAGAAGGCAGACAATAAGAGGGAGTGTGTTTTTCTCCAGTTCTATTGGAAGTCGAAATTTTTAAATGTAATTGTCTTCATTTCGAGCTGGTAAGATTTTTACAGTGAGAGGAATAGAAACCATATACACCTCTTTCTCATCTTGGTCTGGGTGCCTGTTTAACAAAATCAGAGTACAAGACGAAATTAGTCTTGAGATGAGAAGTTCGAAAGAGATTTGAAAGACGGACGGAATGAAATTGGTCTACTGCTGCTAGAAACAAGAAGGGTGATAAAGATATTGCAAATTCAACCAATTGCAAGTTGAATAAACCATCGCCCCGTAGAAACAATACAGCACAAATTTTATCGTGCTACTGAAATACCAGCTAAGTGATATTTCTTTTTCATCACTTATTTTGACTTGCTTGTAATCTGGTAATTATTCGATATATATATATATATATATATATATATATATATATATATATATATATACAACACCTAAATCCAAAACACAACGCAGGCAGAATCGGTCAAAGGTCAGGGAGATTGACTAAACGCAGTCAGGGAGCGTTTTATTATAGCATAATTTGGAAAATTTGATTAAACTATCAAACGCTTGTCCATTTTTATATTTGTTGATTTAATATTAGCTGTACTTCATTTTCTGCTAAAATTGTTGTTTTTTAAAGATAGTATTTAAAAAGTTTATCAAAATCAACAGTGAAGAATATTTAAGAATTTTGTGTAATCAACTTCATTCTGTGGATCAGGAACTGTTTCCGGGGAAAAATACTATATTTAAGGATGATAATGCGTCGATTCATACTGCTAAAGTTGTTGCTGAATAGCATGACAAAATATTATAGTGAAGAAGAACATCCTACCTGGCCACCACAGTCCTCAGATCTCAACAACATTGAACACTTATGACAAATAAGTAAGGCATCGATATCCTCTACCATCTTACAAAGAATTTGAGACTGTTTTAGCTGAAGAATGGATAGAAATTCATTTGGAAATAATTCAAACTTTGTCGATCTATGCAAGCTATAATTACTAATAATGGAATCCTACCCATATTGAAATAAATTCGCTTGAAATTTTAAGGTGTTTCTATTATTATGTCTACGCACTGTGTGTACATATATATGTGTGCGTGTGGGGGGCGCGTGTTATATGTGTGCCTGTCTGCCCATGTTTCGAAGAACTGAGAAGAGTAGTGAAATTACATCCTTGAAAACGGATTGACAGAATGCATTCCAATTTCTACCGCGTGTACCAGTGATCTATATGCCAACATACCTTTAGGAAAGGCATGAATCCATTTTACCCTGTCCTCATTTTCATCAATGGGTTTCTTTATAAAATATCTTGTCATTGCCAGGTCACGGTGATATCCTGAAATTAAACCAATTGAAACCTGTGAGCAGTTTGAAGAACCACTCCCCCATGACTAGCAATTTTTTTTAAAAACTTCTAAGAGAAGAGAAAATCATGCTGCTAAAATTTAGTTCACGTTCATCTTGAATATTCGAGTTCGTGACATCATTGACATGCGCAAACAACACCGCGCTACATATTTGATCACGCATAGGCGTACATGGATAAAATCTTGGATTAATAAAAAATTGTAAATATTACTTTAACAGGCACTGGCATGAAATGTCATGCAGTATAAAAATATACAATGAAATCCTTGGTTCAATTTATGTCATAATAATCATATGATCTTGAAGTGAAAATCTGAAAAATGTTGCACACGTAGACATGAATAACTCCAGTTGTAGATTGGGGCATTCGGTTTAATTGAAAAAGGTTCCGGTAGAATCTTCCAATGAATTACTGGTAGCCAATGACTTATAGAAAGACAAAATATCTTCTCACACCTACAGTTCACACGATAAAAATTGGCTTTATCTATGTAAAATGTGTGTGATTATTGTTTTTATTTTTTTTTTTATTTACAAAAATGCCCAGTGGAAAATCTCATGATACCATTTCTAACCTTAGGTGTATCGTTGGGGATCTCGGAAGGAAGTGTGTATACAAAAATATTTCAAAGGAAATAATAATAATATTAACAATAATAATGATGAATTTGAAAATCTTTCAAAATATTAAGGCCTGCAAATTGCAATAGAAAAAATGTGGAAATTGAAAACAAGAATAGTACCAATAATAGTAAGTGCACTTGGAATGATAAAAAATAAAACAAAACAACACAGAAAAAATCCTTCGAAATCACAGCTTAAGAAATATAAAAAATATGTCTTGCTTATGTACAGCCCACACACTAAAGAACACATTATCGATGTAACGATAGTGATGTTATGGGAGATAGAAAAAAAATGAAATGTAGACATAACAGCACAACAGGACCTGTAATAATTGTATTATTAAATAGAAATTTACATGTAATCTCAAAATAAATGTAATCATTTACTGTCCCCTTACTTTTGGATCACACTCGATATATAATTAATTTTCAAATTAATAATTAAATATAATTGTATATGTAATCAAAATAAATATTATCATCTACTGTCCCCTTACTTTTGGATCACACTCGATATATAATTAATTTTCAAAGTAATAATTGTATTAGTAAATATAATTATATATGCAATCTCAAAATAAATATAATCATCTACTGTCCCCTTACTTTTGAATCACACCGGATATATAATTAATTTTCAAAGTAATAATTGTATTAGTAAATATAATTATATATGCAATCTCAAAATAAATATAATCATCTACTGTCCCCTTACTTTTGAATCACACTGGATATATATTTAATTTTCTAAGTAATAATTGTATAAGTAAATATAATTATATATGCAATCTCAAAATAAATGTAATCATCTACTGTCCCCTTATTTTTGGATCACCCTCGATATATATTTTTGAAAGTAATAATTGTATTAGTAAATATAATTATATATGCAATCTCAAAATAAATGTAATCATTTACTGTGTACCTTAATTTAGACCACCCTGTATATGTATTTTATTGTTAATGCAATAATTGTATTAGTAAATATAATTGTATATGTAACCACAAATAAATGTCATAATTTAATGTCCTCCAAATTTTGAAGCAACTTTTATATATATTTAATTATTTATGCAATAATTGCATTAGTAAATATAATTATAGATGTAATCTCAAAATTAATTTTATCATTTACTGTTTACCATTCCGTGGCTTCAATATGTCTTGTGAGTATTACATTCATCAAGTGCTCTTTCCTGATTATTTGTCTTAGAAATTAGACCAGTATCTTCATACTTAGGTGAAAATTATGTGCCATTTTCTTTTTAACATTTTCTTCTTTGTTGTTCACGTGTTCATTTGATAGTATATTTATATATTTTATTTATTATTCACTGCCACAATGTTATCAGGTCTTTGGGCACCTCGACATGGTTTGATTGTTAGAACCATTACAACAGAATAGAGGCGTTCGATCCTCACTGGATGCCATATTTAACTAGTGCTTTGTCAATCACAATAAATGTATCAGACGTTACAAAATGTCGTGCTCGACTTTCATTATTCAGTTTCATTATTTGGGCGCTGATTTCTGGTGTGTTCCAGATTTAAACATTGCATCAGTCAGTTGCGAGTCAGATTTTGTTGAATGTTGACGTTTTGTCAACCCTTAAATGTTTTAAAGATGGAAGATGAAAAGTTGCACTTTCGCCATGTTAGGCACTATGGATTTCGAAAAGGCATAAATATTTGAACTGCGAAAAAGAACATTCAGAAAGTTTGCGAGTCATTTCACGTAAACTTTTTTACAATCCTGTCAACCATAATTAATTTCACTCTGTATAATAATATTTCTTATCTGGTCATCAGTTCCCAAATTTCTGTTGTTTGTTAGACTGAAATCGTTCATCATTCAGCTGATGAATGTTGAAGTTTTGTTCGCAAATTAATGCTTTAAAGATGGAAAATGAAAAGTTGCACTTTCGCCATATTATGCTCGATGGATTTCGGAAAGAAATATGCGTTAGAATTGCAACTAAAATAATCAGAAGTTTCATTTGGATGGTGTTCCACCTCTTCAGACGGTTGAATAATGGTGTGGCAGACTTAGTCAGGGTGATTTTAACCTAAAAGATCAACCATGCTTAAGGCAAGCTTCCACCGACGATGCAGATACCCTCTTTGACAATAAATAAATAAATAAATCTAAGAATACGAGGGAAGGGATTTTTGAATGTCTGAAAATTGATATCTCAATCGCTATTTGAAAAATATGGTTTTAAAAGAATGTCGATTGTGAAGAAACGAAAAGGTTTAATTTTCCAACACAACGCAAAATCGTATTTTGAAATATCTGTTTCCTTTCGATTACCAAAGTTAAGCAACGTCGAAAACTGAACAGTATCTAGATGAGTGACCTTGCTTAAATTTACGGGTGTTATGGCTTATGGCTACATCACTGTTATCGTACGACTCAACGAAGTTAAACCAGCGTCGAACCTGGTCAATTTCTTGATGGGTGAATGTTTGGCTTAGATGAATGCTGTATTATTTTTCATCAGGAAGCCTTGTTCAAATTCTTGTCGGGTTCTTTATATTTACTTACATGTAAATCGCCTTGAGAAAGCTATAAATTCACCGCCTTTTCTCTCCTCAGCTAATAGTTAGAATTTGTACCACTAACTCATTATCACACACACAATTACAATGTAAAAATATTTAATGTCTTAAAATAACCTTCAAATGGTTGATAAGCCGTAAAAATCAATCAAATCAAATAATTGTCCTTAAAACTTCCTCCTTGTTTTCTTTGCAAAAGTTCGTTAGGTACGTTATTCATTATTTCTTCTCTCCCTCTATCTGAAAATGTGACCTTTGACTATCAAATTTTCTAAGCCAGAAATCTCTTCAAACAGAAGAGATATGGTGTCTCTAGGTAAATATTCGACTTGATCCAATTCTTTTAACAGATTGTGTAATGAAAATATTTACGTATGACATTCTTGTTCGACAATCTTCATATCTCTCAAATTGTCTGCATATTTTACTCAAATTGCACGGCACCATTTATTTTTCAGAATTACAATTAAAGAATAAGATTTCATAGGTTTACTAGGTCAAATTTAAGGCTTTTTTACAATTAAATTTATGAGTTCAGAATATAAGGACCTTAAAATGTAAAGAGTAAGAGATATAAGAATTTCACTTGGAATTACAGATATCATTTGTTCCAGGTTTTAAAGTCGTGGAATTTTCCCGACACCTGAAGCATATTACTGAAATTGTGAATCAAGTTATAAATAAGTAGACAGGACGAATGTCACTAGGAACGGTGGTGTAGTGAGCATAAGAGTATATATGTGTATGCAGTGATCTTGTGGTCATGAGTTAAAACTCTGGATCTGGTAGTTATGTACGAATTCAACAGGAACAAACAATAACTGATATTACAGAGACAAAAGATCAAATACTAGCTGTATAGCCCTGCGTTGCTCGGCGTTTTTAGTGGTTATGTTAAAATGGTAAGGTCAAGTGCTTATGCAAACTCTCCAGCATTAGGGGTTGCCGTGACGCGTAAGTTAAAAAAATTCAAAGTAATTATTGGTTTTTGTTGTATTTGAAAAACAGAATTTATGCTTGGTCAGTTTTGCCAATAAACGAGAATGGCGTATGTACACTTGAATAAACGGGGGTGGGCTTTACGGGAGCTTTTAATGTGATGCGATGAGTGACGCAGAAGAAGTGGATGAATATGTCCCCGCAACGTCGAAGGGGGTGGAACCGTGTAGAAAAAGTGAAATTATTATGGCATATGATGAGGTAGAAGTTACAAAAAAGACCTGATTTTTGTTGAAATACAGCTAAGCGTTCCGGAGAAATAAACGATCGCAAAAAGCAATATTTTCCATTAATTGTTGCCACACCCTGTGTCTCAGTGGAAATTTTTGTTCATATATTAAGACATCAAACCTTGATCTATCAGTGACTCGATTTTGGTTGAGTTTGAGTAAAGCGTTCTAAAGAAATGCATAAAAGTACACAAAAGACCACCCAAAATTATGTTCGTCGTTGATAGTTGACGAACCCTGTACATTAATTAAAAACATTTAGTGTATATCAAAGGTTCGGACCCTGATCGACAAGTTACCCGATTTTGGTTGAATTCGCATAAGGCGTCTCGGGGTGCGGGAAGAGTTAATAAATTCTAAGCATTTTGGTGATTTTACAGTACCCTTTAAATTCATTCAAAAAGTTTGTGTTCATGTGATGATCAACAAGTGACCCAATTTTGTTTAAAATTAGACAAAGTGTTTCGGATGAGTAGGGTTCGTTACACACTCAAACATAGAGACAGACAGACATATCAATATACATGCATATATATATATATATATATAGTTGTAAGTTTTAAAATGTATTTTTTGACAGTATTTATTTATTCCTATTATATATATATATATATATATATATATATATATATATATATATATATATAATTTTGCATCCCATAATGACTTTCATGCTGACAAAATCAATACTTTAGCGAATGACGCGAGAACGGAAAGACTTGAAAATTTGAAGATTCTACGAGGAATGAGCCCTTCCTACTTTTATACATAAATTACCTGGGTGAATTCTCGGGAGTAGTTACGACCAGTAATTGCCTTACGCACTGTCGAACTCTCCGCCCAAAGGCAGATATTATTAACCCAGTCGAGGCTCCGCCGAAGGATAGAGTCCCGACTGGGTAAAGATTAGACAGAAATTTTGGCTTGGCTATATGGCCCGGAAAACCAACATTAAAAAGGCCTTGTGCCACATTTTGCCTAAGTGGGAGGGCGACTGAATATTATAGTTACGACCAGTCGAGGCTCCGCCAAAGGGTAGAATCTTGGCTTGGGAAAATTAGACATAATTTTTGGGTCAGGTTATATGGCCCTGGATTATCCACATTAAAAATGTCTTGTGCCATATTTTGTCTTAAGTGAAAAGCGAAGTAATACTGCAGTTATGAACAGTCAAGTACAGCAGTTAACGAGAGTAGTTGACAACAGCTACTAGTCAGGCAGTGTATTAATACCTTTGGACTTACTTATTATTAACACTCCCCTTGAATATCTTGTTTCTGGTTATACTAATACACTGTTTTAGACCTACCTTCTTGTTCCGTGTCTTACTTCCGTCACAAACCGGTCACTAAAACTTTGCGGCGAAGTTTCACTACAACTCCCAAAAATATTGGCGATAAAGATCCACAACAAAGATGAACCATTCTACTTTCTAGAAGTATTGAATGTTTTGTCTAATGTCTTTGGGGAGAATTGATATTGAACAGCGCTTAAGATTTTTTTTGTTTGTTTCTAACGAATTTTTTCTGTTTCTTGATATTTTTTTAGTTTGAGGAAAGCATCTTAAGTTATTCCAATATTTCGTCGAGTTTTGATGTAATGCGCAAAATAACGTGAGATTAAGAATGTTAAATTTTTAATAAGACACCATCCGAGTGATAATTACATTTGTGTTTTTACTTCCTACTTTTCTCTTGCGATGATAGCGGATTTATATCAGTTTAATTAAATTAATTGATCGATGGTTTCATTACACGAGCAACTGGCTATCTGCCCAGGATTTCTTCCTGACAAATTTATTTTAAGACATTTAGAATCGCTTGCTCAGTCATTCCTTCATATGTAGCATGTGCAACATTTTTGTGCAAACGGTTCTTTAATAATTACAGAAAGAAGAAACACAACAAATCTAGCATTTTAATTAAGAAATCTTAAACAACCCGCTGACTATTGCAAAAACGGAATCCCACCTCCCTATCTATGTGTTAAATAGTAAAACAGGCTAAAAATTCTAGCCTGGTGTGGCAACCAGTTATAGCAGAAAAAGGCACTTAATTCAAAACCGTAGAGATGGCAACAGAATTGCACCATTAATTTTTTCAGTAAACCAATGAACATCTATGACATTGATCTAAAAACTTCATCAGTTGACTATGATTGAATGATGAATGAGCAGAGAAATTTCTCATGTATTAATCTTAACTCTTCTTATTGATAACCACATTGTTCCTTTCGACGTTCGAGGGTTGAAGGAGTGAAGCTAAGCTGTGATATATTGCATGCATTAATTTCAACGCTTCTTAGTAATAAACGCATTGTTTGTTTCGACATACGAGAGTTGTCTGAAAAGTTCCTATACTGGCTATGAAGGAGTGATGCTAAGCTGAGAAATAGTATATGCATTAATTTCAGTTCCTTTTATTAATACCCGCATTGTTTCTTTCGATGTACGATAGTTAGTTGAAAAGTTCCTATATTGACAATGAAGGAGTGATGCTAAGCAGTGAAATATTGTATGCCTTAATTTCAACTCATTTTATTAATAACTGCATTGTTTGTTTCGACATACGAGGGTTGGCTGAAATGTTCCTATATTCACTATGAAGGAGTGAAGGTAAGCTGTGAAATATTGTATGCATTAATTTCAATTTCTTTTATTAATAATAGGATTGTTTCTTTCGACATACGAGAGTTTGCTAAAAAGTTCTTATATTGGCTATGAAGGAGTGATGCTTAGCTGTGAAATATTGTATGCCTTAATTTCAATTCCTTTTATTAATAACCGCATTGTTTTTTTTTTCGATGTATGAGAGTTGGCTGAAAAGTTCTTATATTGGCTATGAAGGAGTGATGCTAAGCTGTAAAATAGTGTATACATTAATTTCAACCCCCTTTATTAATAACCGCATTGTTTCTTTCGACGTACGAGGGTTGGCTGAAAAGTTTCTACGCTGACTACAAAGTAATGAGGCTACAGCTGTGAAATACTGCGCTTCTTTATGTGCCATGTCCCGTCAGAACGTAGCCGATCATGGACCTTTACATGGCTCTGTCTCTTGTGGCTCTCAATATTTTTTCTCTGGTATTACATCTAAACCCTTCTCTGCTCAGACCTAACAAGTAGGTTTCGTGCTGCTTTCCTATGCTTTCCTATGTCTCTCGTTTTTTATCCGATCTGTGAGTATTAAATTCTCCAGGCCATCCTTCCTCATTACTTGTCCCAGAAACTACTTTTGTCTCTTCCTGATATTAAATTCAAGTTTTCTTCTCGATTGCATCCTCTCCAGCACCTTATCGTTGCTCACGTACTCCGTCTATGGTATCTTCAGCATCTTTCTGTAAAACCACATTTCTGATGCCTCAAGCCTCTCCTTCATCCTTGATGAGATCGTCATGCATTCACTTCTATACAGAAGAACAGATATCAAATAGAAATCTAGCACTCTTTTCTTTGTTTCTAATGATATTTTCAGTACCCTAGTTAGATTCTGAACTGCGTCTTTGGCCATGCCAATGCGTCTTTGGATTTCCATGTCGTACTTTCCATCCTCTGTCAAAACACTTTCCAGGTATTTAAATTTTTTACTTGTTTTATTTTTGTTTCTCCGACCTGTCGTTAGCATCTTAGGATCCTCTTATTGCTGATGGTCATACATTCATTTTTCTTGAAGTTTATGCTCAGTCCTTTCTTCTCACTTCCTTTTGCTACCTTTTGTAGAAAGTCATGCATTCTTCTTTCTGTGTCCGCTATCAGCACCATGTCATCGGCGTATCTGATACTGCTGAGATTGTGGCTGATAAAGACGAATCCCAGCAAGGCTTTTATTTCTTTCCTATTTGTTTCACTGTAGAGGTTGAAAAGATCCGGTGAGAAAAGACACCCTTGTCTTACGCTCCTTTTTGTATTTTTGTGTACCTGCTGAGTTCACTTTTTTTTTTAATCGTATCACCCCGAGCAAGGCGGTAACGCCACTGATATGCAGGGGGCTACGTAATAGTGAAAAGATTGGAAAAGATAAAGCCGGAAACCACATCCTAATCAGGGAACAAGGGATGAACCTCTTCACCTGTTCAATAGACATGGGTGGAGTGTGAACCGGGCGATAGTTCAGTCTATCTACTCCAATTGAAAAAAAAAACAAAGCGAGAAGATTGGAAAAGAGAAAGCCGGAAACCATATCCTAAATGGGGAACAAGGGATGAGCCTCTTCACCTGTTCAATAGACGTGATTGGAGTGTGAACCGGACGATAGTTTAGTCTATCTACTCCAATTGAAAAAAAAACAAAGTGAGAAGATTGGAAAAGAGAAAGCTGGAAACCATTTCCTAAACAGGGAACAAGGGATGAGCCTCTTAACCTGTTCAATAGACATGAGTGGAGTGTGACTTCCTATCTTTACAAAAATGGTTTGATGCCAATATAGATTCTTGATTATCCTAACGTCTTCTCCGAAAATATCGAGTTTTTGTGGCGTACTTTGTCGAACGTTTTTGCGTAGTCTATAAAACACAGATAAAGGTCTTTCTGTATCTGTATTGCTCGTTTAAATAGTATTCTGAGCATGAATATCACATTCCTCGTTCCGGTATCTTTAAAGAATCCACATTGTTCTTGTTCTATCTCCGAGCCAATTCTGCTGCGCTTTCTGTCCATCAGAATCCGAATCATGAGTTTTGTTATGCGGCCCATTAAACTGCTTTTTGAGTGGAGTTCACATTCCTTTGCGCCTGGCTTCTTAGGTAGTGTTATGAAGATTGATCTGCTTAGGTATATTGCTGCTGTTGTAGATTTCGTTTATTTTTTATGTTAATCTGTCCACGCCAAAGTATTTTACGGACATCAACGTCTCTATTACAATACCCACTTTGTTTCTCTTCAATTTGGCCATTGCCGATTTTACTCCGGTTTTAAATATTTCTGGTCTATCCGTAATTTTGAGTATCATTGGATGCTCTCTCTTGTCGTGGAAGAGATCCCCGTTATTTTCGTTCCATCTCTGAAATATTTTTTAATTTAAAATCTTTTTATTAATAAACGAATTGTTTTTTTTCACTTTGGTTAAATATTTTCTAGTCTGACTATGAATAAGTGATGCTAAATCTGTGAAATAACTTCAACTTCTCTGATTAAGAACTGCATTGTTCTTTCCAGGTAGAATGACATTAGACTGTTCTAATCTTCTTTTGAAAATGAAAATATTTAGGATCTTGGTGTTATTAAATAACTGCAGACAAAGGGCTTAGACACCAATGATATTCATGCTGACATGGCTGTTATAGTAGAGAACAACTCGTATCTTTATCAACAATGTAGAAGTGAGCAACTGAATTTACAGAAGTGAGAATCTTGAAGATGACTCATCGAGTTTACCTCCTGCAACTGTCATCAACACTGACCATGTTCACCACATGGTGATGGTGGTAGGAGATTGACTATAGTTCAATTTTTTTTTTAATCATATCACCCCAAGCAAAGCTATAACGCCACTGATGCGCAGGGGGCTACGTAAGGGTAAAAAGAATGGAAAAGAGAAAGCCGGAAATCACATCCTAAACAGTGAACATGGGATGAACCTCTTCACCTGTTCAATAGTCAATGCTATTAGTATATCCTTTAAGAGACCTGAGAATATCTTGTGCAGCTGGGCCTCACCATTTTACAGTTGAAAAACCACCTCTACAGAAACAGTTACTTTTCACGCACTCCCCATTAATGGAACTCGCTTGCCTTTATTTGTTTACCTGATAACTTTCTTTAAAAATGAAAATGCAAGGTCAATCACCATTTTCTGTCTTCTTGAATCGCATTCTTCTTTTATCATTTCCTCAATTCTGCCAATTACCAAGTGTCACGACTTCTACTGATAAAATTCCGTTTCACGCAGTTCTCAGCCAGGGAACTTCCGTTTACTTGCTTACCTGAAAACTTTCAAATATATAAATATAATGTCAATCGCCATATTCAATCCTCTTGATCTTTCCTCATCTTTTGTCCTTACCTCAATCCTCTCTATGTTCAGTTTTCTTTATCACTCCCACACTCTATAACCCCCTGCATACTGGTAGCATTCCCGACTTACTTAAGGGGAAATATAATTAAAAAAAAAATATTTATTCTCTCTTAGACTATCTGCCAAACACGGATAGAGTGTTCAGTCTACATTACTCTTAAACGCATAAAGAGGGAAGTGGTATTCTGTGTCTATGATAGCCAGTAGTTTGCTTCAGTCAGTTAAGTGCCATACGCTTGGGCGATCATGTCTCGAAAGAGACATGACTGACTGGGTAGAAAATTATCCCGCAGTAGGTTGCCATTGCTTTCTGCGGTAGACTTGTTGCCGACCAAGGTTATAGAACCCAATCTGTCCTGTTATTTAACCCATAACTGGAAGGAAGAGACGGATTAATACCTTTCCCAAGGGTATTGGGGCGTAAGTGAATACAATGAATTCAACTGGAATTTGAACTCCATGCATTCAGTAGGTTGCTTATGTCTTCTTAATTAAAATGCTAGTTTAGTATTGTCTTGTCTTTCTAAAGTTATTAAAGAACTGTTTGCACATAAATTTTGCGCATGTCGCATATGAATGACCGACTGATTAGGCGATTCCAAAAGCCTCAAAATAAGTCTGTCGAGAAGAAATCCCTGGCAGATTGCCAGTTACTCGTGTAATTAATTTAATTAAACTGATATTAATCCGCTATCATCGCACGAGAAAATTATGAAGTAAAAAAACTCAAAAGTAATTACCATTCGGATGGCGTCTTTTTAAAAAATTGACATTTTTAACCTCGCGTTATTTTGCACATTACACAGAAACCCGAGGAAATATTGGAGTCGCTAAATATGTCTTCAAGAAACTAAAAATAATATCAAGAAACATAAAAACTTGTTAGAAAGGAAACAAAACAGTTCTGAACCGCCGTTCTATATCAATTCTTCTTCAAAATATTAAATACTAGCAGTATAGCCCGGCGTTGCTCGGGTGTAATGAAAGCTTTAAAACTAATCCATGGTCCTGGAGCTCAGACTCTTTGGACTTTGGCATGAAAGTCTAAAAAGCAATAGTTGTTTCCAGTTAAAGCAAAACAGTAGACTGAAAGAAAAATGAATATATGTAAATCAAATTTTGATTTCCAGGTATTGATATCAAATTTTCTGCACTATTGTAAGAACTGCAACCTTGAAACTCCTGAATATCGTTTCTTATGTCTTTGCCTATGAGTGTATCAAATTTGATTAAAATCGGACCACTCCTTCCATAACCCTTTTTTTTCGATTATCGATTTTCGATATTTATCGGGGATACTTCGACACAAAACCTAGCTAAGAACACTCGCAGACGCTTATAGTACAACTGTGTCAATTTTCAAGAAAATCGGTTCAGCTGTTTCAGAGTCTATAGGTAACGGATATACACACACACAGACACACAGACACACACACACACACAGACAAAGTTCCATTTATAAATAAGTTTAGATTAAACAAAACATTTTATACATGTGTAACATAGTAACATGGTTCATCTTCAAGACTATCCGTTTTCTTAAATATAGCTGCTAATTTTTAGCCTTGCGCTATTTTATGTATTCCCCCAAAACCATAAGAAACATTGCAATAGCTAAAGCTGTCTTCTAGAAACTAAAGAAAATAATAAGAAACGCGAAAAATTCATTAGAATGCGAGAAATATTTTCTGAACAGCCGTTCGTTGAGATGGAATAGATATCGTCACTGAATGAGAAATCCGAGTTCGACTTCCCGTTGAATTAGTTGCATTTACTTACACGCAAATACTTTTGGGAAAGGTATTAACCCATCTTCTCCCTCCAGCTATGGGTTGAATAGTAGAACAGATTAAGTTCTGTACCCATTGGTTGGCAACCAGTTTATCGTAAGAAATGGCAACCAACTACGAGAAAATCTTCTGCCTAGTTAGTCATGGATCGAAAAGACATGATCGCTTAAGCGTGTATCGGCACTTAACTGACTGACGATTCAATATCAATTCTCCCTAAAAAATGAAATACTGGACAATGTCTCCACAGAAGAGATGTGAAAAAACGACAAGATGAATTTTGATAATAGCCAAATAAGCTACATAATAATAGCAGGACATGACACATAAGCCATATAATAATAGGAATGACGGGCCATATAAGCCATATAATAATAGCAGGGGCAGGCCATATAAGTCATAAAATAATATCAGGATAGGCTATATAAGTCATATAATAATAGCAACGACGTACCATATCTGCCATATAATAATAGCAGAGACAGTTCATATAAGCCATACAATAATATCAAGAAAGGCCAGATAAGCCATATAAATAATATCAACGACAGATCCTATGAGACACATAATAATAGCAGGGACAGGTCATATAAGCCATACAATGATATCAAGACAGGCCATATAATAATAGTAGGGAAAGGTCATATAAACCATACAATAATAGCGGAACAGACAATATAAGCCGTATAATAATAGTAGGGACAGGCCAAATAAGCAATATAATAAAAGCCGGGACAGGACATATAAGCTATATAATAATATCAGGACATGCCATAAACGATATATAATAATACCATGGAAGCCATAAAATAATATCAGGATAGGCTATATAAGCCATATAATAGTAGCAAGAAAGACCATATAAGCTATATAATAATAGCAACAAAAGACCATATAAGCTATATAATAATAGCCGGAACAGGCTATATAAGCCATATAATAATAGCAGGGACAGGCTATATAAGTCATACAATAACAGGAAGAGCAAACCATATAAGCCATATAACAGGACAGGCGATATAAGCTTTATAATAATGGCAGGGAGAGACCATATAAGCGATATAATAACAGTAGGAACAGATCATATAAGCCATATAATAATAGCATGGACAAGCAATATAAACCATATAATAATAATAGCAGGACAGGCCATATAAGCTATTTAATAATAGCAACGACAGACCATAAAAGCCATATAATAATAGTAGGGACAGGCCATTTAAGCCATATGATAATAGCAGGACAGAGCATATAAGCCATATAATAATAGCAAAGACAAACCATATAAGCCATATAATAATAGAAAGGATAGAATATACAAGCCATATGATAATAGCGATGACAGGCCATATAAGCGATATGATAATAGCCAGGACATGCCATATAAGCAATATGATAAAGTCAGGGACATACTGCATATGCCATATAATAATATCGGGGACAGACCATATAGGCCATATAATGAAAGCAGGGTCATGCTATATAAGCCATATAATAATAGCAGGGACATGCCATATAATAATAGCAGAGACAGGCTATATAAGCGACAAAGAAGATTTTTAAAAGTACCTACAATGAAAATAATTCTTAGAGTAATTATATGCACACACACGTCTGTGATTAAAGACAAAAGGAAAAATTATTTTACCAAATACTTTCGTTCTTTGATGAAGGCAAACGTAAGGATTTCATTTATCAAAAAGTATTTCCACCACCTATTATATATATATAAAGTATATAGAAATAATAATAATAATAATAGTGATAATAAGAAATATATATATATATATATATAATGTCTTTGATACATATATAATGTCATTTTGATCAAATATAGATGTCAGATTCAAGATATATATATATATATTGAATCTGACATCTATAATATATATAATGTATTTAATACATATAATGACATTTTGAACCAATACAGATGTCAGATTCAATATATATATATATACATATATATATATATATTTATATTGAATCTGACATCAATAATATATATATTGTATTTAATATAGACATTTTGAACCAATATAGATGCCAGATCCTATGTATATATATATATATATATATATATATATATATATATGTGTGTGTGTGTGTGTGTCTGTGTGTGTGTATATATATATATATATATATATATACATATATATATATATATATATATATTAAAATTATTTGTTTGAACATTATTTTTAATCGATACTCGTATTTAAGTAAATATTCTATTTTTAATCAAACAGGATATATATATATATATATATATATATATATATATATATATATATATATATATATATATATCTTTGTATTTTTTACCGGCCTGATTATTCATGATAAATTCTGTTACGAAAACGTGTGTGATTCGGCTGGATTCGGACCTGCGACCCCTATCAACATATAGAAAGCCACCAATTGATATGGAGCGTCTTAAACCACTCGACCACGAAATATACCACAGTATAAACGAAGTCAAAGCAAGCCTATATAACACAATTTTTGATTCTACGTAAATAACCATCTCCGCTTTGAAATGTATCGTAATGTCAACAAATGTAAACAGACGGAAAATCCTGAAGATTAACGAAATATATATATATATATATATATATATATATATTGTTAATCTTATATATATATATATATATATATATATATATATTGAAACTGACATTTATATTGATTCAGAATGTTATTATATGTATTAAAGATATTATATATACAGATATATATATATATATATATATGTTATTAGTGTTATTATCATTATTACTATTATTGATCTGTAGTCTCTATCAAATACGTAGTGTCCATTTTAAAAAAATGTTTGAACTAATATATAATATATATAAGGTTTAATCAAAATCATCAGGATTGTTGCTATGGTAACGGAGATAAAGTGCGCAATTTGAATATCGCTTGACATAAACTGACATTTGATTCTGTGGCTCATGCGTATAAAGCTATGATGTTCTCACTCATTTCCGCTGCTTATAGCAGTGTTTGAAAGTGTATAGAGTGTGGCCATCTCACCGTAACGCAGAGGTTCCATCAGTGACAATGTCGTGTGAAGCAGTTCTTGACCAAGTACAATATTTCCTCCGGTCGAACACCCATCATATTCCTAAGATATCGCCCCTTGTGACTTTTTTCCGTTTCAAAAATCGAATTCCACATGAAAGGAACAAGATTTGAAGACGTCGAGGAAATCAAAGAAATGTGACGAGGCAGCTGCTCGATATTCGAAAAAAGAATTCCCGGAAAGATTCCCTCAATGGAAACGACATTGGATAAAGTGTATCGTTCAAAAATGGGACTACATCGAAGGAGATTCTTTTCCAGTTCTTTTTATTATAGCTTTTATATATGAATGACGTAAGCATCACTAAAGTTTTGTCAAAAGGTCTAACGAAAAAGGTCTAACGCAAAAGGTCTACTTCAAGCTCTAAATTTAAACCAAAAGAGAATTGTGTCAAAACCGATAGGTAACATACTTGTCTATAAAACAACTGTAATACGCACCCACAACTGCAAAAATTGTTTAAAATAACAGAATCACTTATTTTAAAAATAAGACAACCCTCAATAACAAAAAATAAAAAATAAAAAATACACGGGAATTAGAAATATGTCTACTGTTCAACAATTTTTTGACTCTTTACAATTCGAATCAACAAACATGTGAATAATTTCTGCACTCGTTAATTTCAGGAAATAAAACACTATTTTGCATATAGTAGCAAGCTTAACAAAACGCGCTTTGTCAGACTCGTTTAAAAAACCACAAAGTATTAAAAAGAGATTTATTACGAAATGCCCAAATATATATATATATATATATATATATATATATATATATATATATATATAAAATCATCTTTTTTGTTAGGAGTCGCCGGTTTAAATCCTGCCGAATGACACATATTTAGCTAAGCTTCTCGAAAGATATTCCGGCCTGAAGAGTTACATATATGAATATACAGTTTAATTAAAAACAGAATATCTACTCAAATACGATTATCTATTAAAGATAATATTCAAACAAATCAATCTATTTCATTTTATTTATATATATATTGTTTAATCATGATAATATTTAACGCCAGTGTCTTTTTATTGATAAAATGTATTTTGGCGAGCAGCTCTTTATTTATAATAAAATGCCTGATATCGTGATGTAGATAGAGCGTTTGCTAAGTACAAAGACATTGTCTCATTAACGGAGTAGATTCATGCCGACTTTGAAGTTTCCTGAGGTCACCTTTATGATATTCTCACTCACCAGGTTTGTTTGCTGTTAGGTCCCGGATTTTTCTTGTTTTTATAAAATATGGTGGGATTTTGTGGAAGTGGTTTTATTTGTGATTGGTTGATTATTCTTTTTTAAGATTAGCTGATTTTTCTTTATCTTTTTGTTTATTTTTCTCTCTCTTTCTTTCCTCTTTTTCTCTTTCTCTCTTTATTTATCTTTCTATCTCTTTCTCTCCTTCTCTCTCATCACCCCTTTCTCTTTCTCTCTTTCTATATATATACATATATATATATATATATCTTTTTTCCTAAGTTGCTATAGATATTTGTGAAGTACAAATCAACTAACATATATTGCTATCCTCTAAATCACAGTTGTTATAAATATATAATTTGTTGTTCCAGTCTCCGTGCAAAACTGTACCTGTCGTTTTTGCGGTCTAATAAAGATTCATTTTCTATTCATGAGAATTCGCATTATTAGCTTGATGCTGTGGCTCATTAATCTGATTGTCCGATTCATTTGCACATGTTTTCTTAGTCAGCACTAGGAAAACGAATCTACTAATATCATCCGGTATCTCGCCACGGTTTTATCATCTATGATTTTGTGATCTTGTCGATAAAGATATCGTCTAAGACTGAGGGTATTTCTATCGCAATCCAATTGGATCCTGATGTGTTGTTCTTGTCCATCTTATTTCAGATTTTATATATCTGGTTCTTTGATATTTTCTGCGTATAACATGTTTCTCACTCAGCCTCCTCTCTATTTATATCTGTCTCTCTGCCTTTTTCCTTATTTTTTTTCTCTTGTCATGAAGTATTTGTAAAACTATTCCCTTCTTCTTTGGAATATTTTTTTCTTTTTCTTTTTCTTTCCTCTGTTATAAGTGTTTCCTCCTTTGATTTTATTCGACTTGTTGATGTGCATATCTTTTGTCGTGTTAATTTGTAGTTAATGATCTGTACACTTTCTTATTGGTATTGTTTGTTTTCTCAGTAGCGGTAAAAGCAAAGAAGCTTCATGAACTGGGCTTCCTTCTTATCAATGGAATACAAAGAGAGCTTGAGGTTTGTTTAACAACATATCAACATCTGTGGGTTATTTAATACCAAAAAGATAGAGTTTTAAAGGATTTTTTAATGTTCTGTTATAATAAAAAGTTTGATTTAGTCATATTTTGATGATGTTTTTTATTTTTATTTTAGAAAACTGAAGGTGTCTTCTAGTTTTGTATTCAAAAATGTATTGCTGGTAATAATTTTTTTTCTTTCAAAAATGTATTGCAGGTAATTTTTTTTTTCTTCAAAAATGTATTATAGCAATATTTTTTTTCCTTCAAAAATGTATTATGGTAATAATCTTTTTCTTTCAAAAATGTGTTCTGGTAATAATTTTTTCTTTCAAAAATGTATTGTTGGTAATATTTTTTTCTTAAAAAATGTATATTTTTCTAGGAAAGTCTATTTTATGCATATATTTCTACATCAAGTGATTTTTTTATATTTTTCATAGTGTTTTCACCCCATTTTGGGGGTTTACTATTTGCCCATAGCTGGGACACAAGCAGGTGCTACCACTCCGGGTCATAGTGTACCTGGAAACAACAGCAATTAAGATGTGGTGCCATGCTCCTGACAACCTCCCAATTAGAGGCTTTGCTGCCGGATGCAGTTTACTGTTATATCCAGCACCAGAATACAAAGAGAATGAGGATAGTTCGCCTTTCTGTACATTGAAGAATGGTTCATATCTCTGAAGGTCTAGTGGTATTAAGAGGTGTGTATCAATTCAAGATTCTCCATGAAAACAGCTATATGTTAACGATAGCCTTGCAACGTTGTTTTTTTTTCTCTGTGGAAAAAGCGTGTAGGGTCGAAATTAATTCATCACTCATGATGCCATGTAAACACATTTGAACACTGTCAAGTCCAGAATTTGAGGTTTGGCAGCACTAAGCTAGATATAGAATTCATATTCATTCATCTTTGCCTTATTAAGATGTGGGATATAATTTTGAATTCGTTCCATTCACTTACGTGCTAATACCCTTGACAAAAGTAGGAATCCGTTGCTTCTCTCTCCAGCTATGGGTTAAATATCAGGACAGATTGGGTTATATTGCTTTGGTTGGCAACTAGTCTATCTCAGAAAGTAATGACAATCTACTGGGGCAAAATATTCTGCCTGATCAGTCATGTCTCGACCCTGTGACACGGATGGCATTTAACTGATTGATACAAATTGCAGAAAGCGTACTTTTTGGGGCGGTACATCATTTTTCCAGTCTCTTTAGCGATGAATAGTATATTTCAGATTCACTTCAGATATGGGATTGATTTGAGACCCAATATGTATTCAAGACAAGAATAATCCTTGAAAGAATAACCGTTTATTATGACAGGTAAAAAGGCTTTCTAAGTATCGGATTTTCTAAGCCCCCTTTCTTCTTTAGGCACACTCGAAATTTTAACCTTCTCTTCTTTATGTTAAGAAAATTTTCGCTAAATCTTATTTCAATTTTTGGTCTATGGTATATTCAAAATCCATCTGTAGAACTAGATTTCTATAGTTTTATGTCTCTTTTTCATCTTTGAGGAACTTGTCCGGCATTCACTGCTATATAGGAGGACAGATGTCGCATAACAGTTCAGTACTCATTGCTTTGTTTCTAACAATATTTTTTTGTTTCTTAATATTCTGCTTAGCTTTTGAAAGGCATTTTATCATTCCATTGCGCATCCGGATTTCAATATCACACTTTTCGTCTTCTTTTAAAACTTCTTCTTCTGTGTACCATGTCTCTTAGGGGCGTAGGCGAACATGGCCTTCCATATTTCCCTATCCTTAGTAGCTCTGAACACGCTACCCCTTCTAAACCCCGCACTGCCATCCATTTGCTGAAGCCTATCAAGTATGCTATGCATTGCTTTCCCTTGTCTCTCTTTCACTAGATCTGACCTATGAGTATAAGATTCTCCAAGCCCTCCTTTCTCATTACATGTCCCAGGAGCTTCAGCTGTCTTTTCCTAGTCTTAAGTATTAGTTTCCTATTTGGGGTGATTATTTTAATTATTTTAACAACCATCTTTCTGGACAGTCAATAAAAATAGCTACACTTCCCAGATTTGTCTATATTTTTGAAATTAGATATTTATATTGTTCATGAAAACAATCTTCTCCAGTGAGCGAAATAAAAGTTTCGGTTCAAAATCCCGCTTCCCTGAAGAAGCTCAGACCGTACAATGGCCGAAACGTTATGAATATGACAATAAAAATGAGAATAACAGACCGAACAATGTAAATAACACTTCCCAGATATTGAAATGTTTGTACTTTTTGGATTTTTGTATCTCCGATTTGCAATTTGTATTTTGGGCTTATCTTTTTGCTCATAACTATGCATTTAGATGCAATGAATGCTAAACTTCAGCTCCTCTCCCACTGGTCTGGAAAATTATTATTATTATTATTATTATATTTTTAAACTGAATTTATATCAAGAAAAGATGCACAAGATATTGAAATAGCAGATTCTTTATGAAGAGCATAAAAGAAAGGATGTAGTTGATTTGAAAATCTCATACATTTAGATAAAACATGTGCGAATAATGAAATGTTGGAATGGATAAGGGAAATAATGAGAAGATACAGACAAAGGTTAAGAAAAGAATAGATGCATAAAAACGATAAAGATTGTTTTTTTTTATTTTTTATGGTTTATCAACAATTTAATGATTATTAAAAACCGAAAAACTGGTAATTGTAAGATTTTTATCAAGATTTTCAGTATAACAACAGTTTGGGTTTAGATGCAATTCTTACTGTTAAACCCAATTTTGCGTATAAAGGTAACGAACCCAACGGGAATTCAGACATGGCTCTGCGTTGTCTCATTTCAAGCCGCTATACATTAACTCACCCGCTATAAAATTCAGCAGTAAAAATTGGAAGGGATAAGGAAAATAAGAAGAAGATACAGGTAAATAGTAAAAAAGATCAGACGCACAAAATGAAGGTTAATCTTCTTAACTTACATGGAAATTCTACAACGGCGGCCAATGAAGGATGACAAGGATGAGGGCAAGAATGTGAAGATACAAACAAGAGTAGTGCTGCTTCAGACAGTAACTAATTTTAATCCTCAACATCCTTTGAATTTTCGAAGATCCAGCAAATGTAATAACAATGCAAAAAAAAAAAAAAACGGAAAAAGAAGAAGAAATTAGGAAAAAGACAGAAAGAAATTAAAAAAAAAAAACAAGCAAAACAAAGAATTGGTTGGAAAAAGTAGGGGAGCATAATAAATAAGAAAATATTGAATCAAGCGATAAATAGATGAATTTGTCAAAAACTACACATTACTGACAGAAATAATGAAAGTGAAAGAAAGAAAAAAGAAAGAAAGAACAAAGAAAGAAAGAAAAAGAAAGAAAGTTAGACAGAAAGAAAGAAAATCTATAAATGAATTTAAGGTCTGAAACAAAAGCGAAAAATAAATTTTAGAAAATAATAAGGAAGAAAGTAAAGAATGAAGAAGAATGAATGAATTAGAAATCAACATAAAGTAAAAGACGATGAAAAAGAATAACAATAATAAATGAAGAATGTTTGAATTCGTGAAAAAAAAAAACGACCGAAGAAAAGAATAAACAAAGGAAAAAATATGAAGTAAGTAAAAATATATTTTTTTTTATGGTAGCTACAGACAAAAGGAAAAAAATTCAAAATATTGTCATTCTGAAAGAAAATATCTGGACAATATCATCGAAAATGAGGACAAAACTGGAAGCGGCCGAAATGTGGTTCTACAGAAGGATGCTACGGATATCGTGGACTGAGCCTACAAGCAACGACGAGGTGTTAGAAAGAATGGCAACAAAAAGGAAATTTATGCTGAACATCAGGAAGAGACAACTGAAGTTCCTGGGACATGCAATGAGGAAGGAGAGCCTGGAGAACCTGATACTGACTGGTCAGATAGAAGGAAGGAGAGACAGAGGAAGGCAGCAGATGACGTATTTGCAGGGACTGATCAGGTGGATGACGGAACGGGGGTTGCCAGGAGCAACAGGAGCAAACATACTAAGAGCCACAAGGGATAGGGAGACGTGGAGAGCCATGATCGCCTACGTCCTGAAGGGATAGGGCACATAGAAGAAGAAGAAGTAAAAATAAGAAAAATAAAGAGAATATTTAAAATAAAGCAAAAATATACTGAGAGTGTTAAAACAAAAGAAAAGCAAATGTATTAAGTAAAAACAAATTGATTAATTGAAAAGCATTTACAAGGAAGAAAAGAAGAAAACAAATGAAAAAGAAAGAAACGATCAAAGAATGTGGATAAAGAAAATTAAATGAAGTAAGCAAAATTTTAAATGAGAAACTGAAGGAGTAAAACGAAGAAAAAAGTAAGAACGAAAGAAACGAAAATAGTATGTGAAAAAGGAAGATATGGAAGTAATAAGCAGACTTTAGACAAAGAAAGAAACAAATAAAGAAAGGAAAAAAGAAAGAAAGAAAGAAAAAAGAAGGAAAGAAAGAAAGAAAGAAAGACAGACAGACAAACAGAAAAAATTTAAAAAAAAAACAATTATGAAAGAAATTTAATGGAAAAGAAAGAAGTAAATAACAAGAAAATTATGTTTTTTAAAAAGGAAAAAAACGAATTGAAAATGAAATAAAAAATAAACAAGAAAGAAAATGAAGTCGAAAAAGAAACGCCATAAACGAACGAAAGGAAAAGAAATAATCCGAAGAAAAAGAAAGATTGAAAGAATGGAACAAGTGAAGTTAAGATAAAATTGTAAGCAGATGCTAAGAAAAGAAAGAAAGAAAGAAAGTAAAGATAAGTGGAAGAAGGAAAGAAAAAGAAAGGATAAAAAAGAACGAAAGATAAGAAGGTAAGATGAAGTTAAAGAAAAAAGAAAGAAAAGAGAAAAAATGAAAGAAAGAAAGAATGAGTGAACGAAAAAAAAAAGAAGAAATAATGACATACAAAGAATACTGACAGAATAATGAGAGAAGCAAAAATAGAAAGTACGAAAGAAAGAGAGAAAGAAGGAAAAAAGGGAAAATGAAAGAAAGACAGAAAAATAAAGGAACAGCTGAAAAAGAGAGAAAGGAACAAGTACAGAAAGAAAGAAAGAAAGAAAGAAAGAAAGAAAGAAAGAATGGTAAACTAAGAGGAAGAAAGAAAGAAAGATAGAAAGGGACAATGGAAAGAAAGAGGAATTAAAGAGAAAGGACAAGGAAAAGAAAGAAGAAAAGGATGTGAAAAAATAAATCCTAGAAAGAAAGAAAGAAAGAAAGAAAGAAAGAAAGAAAGAAGAGAATAAAAAAACAACTGGAGAAAGAGAATGACAGAAAGAAAACAAACAACAACAAAAAAAAAAAGAAAATTCTCATTAAGAAGAAGAAGAAGACACAAATGATAATTAAAATCGATCCCGGAAAAGATAGATAAACAATAATGGCTTTTGTGTAGAGTTTGAAAGAATGAGTATGAAGCTAATTTTGAAATAAGAATGGACGAGCAAAAGCGAGAGGAGAGAGAGAGAGAAGAATATGAAAATCAAAAATTCGCTTGGACAGATACACAGACACACGATAAAACAGACGCACGATAAAACAAACAGACGCACGCACTTTCTCAATCCCACCAGTGAATAAATAAATAAATTAATAAAGCAATAATAATAATAATAACATATAATAATAATAATAATAATAATAATAATAATAATAATAATAATAATAAAGAATGGAGGCTTAAAAAGTCCGCGATTCCAAGCAAGGAGAGCGTAGGTTAGCAATTCGAGGGAGAGACTGTAGAAGGCGTATATTTTTAAGAGTCGGTGACGGCCGGCAGCTCATCTCCATTCCAGTATGAAAATCTCGTGCCTGGGATTGAAGAGGTGGCGGTGGCGGTGGCGTTTGTTGTTGTTCTGAGCTCTGTTGCCAGTGCACGCTCCACAGGCTTGTCCGAAAAAGGGGAGGTTCTACGACATTGCGACCATCATCAGCTTACATGTTACAAATATACATCGTGACATAAAAACGAAAAGAAAAAAAAAATCTTATTTTGTATATATAGTTTGTTTTTGTTGTTATTGTTATTTACACCCGAGGAGACCGACGCGAAAATTAACAACAAATAAAGAAAAAACAAAACTGCTAAAGTAATATATATATATATATATATATGAATATTCATATACATACATATATATATATATGAATATACACACGATATACAAGAAACGGCAAAGGATGGATATAGATTTAAATAATTTAGCCTATCTTCTTTTCGTTATCATCAGTCTTCAGGTAAGTCTTGTGCGCTTTTATATATATATATATATATATATATATATATATATATATATATATATATATATTATTGTTATTAATGTTTTGTTTGGTTCATAAATTTCTTTTTGACAGATGGTAACGCGAAATTAACTTAACGCACAATTGTACATGCTTCATATAATTTAAATAAGTTTTTTTTCCTTACAAGATACAATCGCTGTTTGTACCCAGTTAACACGTAAACTGGGCTGGGTAATTTTTGACCAGTGACCCGATCGTCCGCGCTCGGGGTTTCCACCTTAAGAATAGACCTTGTGTCACATCTAGCTCCAGAGGTCGGGGGCCGGGTAAATATAACTATTTAAACTGTAGTGTATTGGTTAAGAATTTTATAACAACAAAAACATTTATATATATTTTGTAAGGCATAAAAAATCCACCGAAATATTTGATATAAAGAAATAAATAACAGTATACAAGAATTTTCGTCAGTATCGACTTACAAGAAAAAGAACGTGTTGCTGATTCTGTTGCAGGTACGGCTCGTTGCTCATTTGATAAAGACGTTGAACTGTACAAACTTTCGTTTTTCTGACGAAGAAAGTTTTCTGCTCCAAAGGGTAAACCATTTTGATTTCATCCAGTTTCTAAATCGACTTGAAGAATTCTGAACCCATATATACATTCAGATACATTAAAGGTGGTTTTTAATGGATACTCATTTTTGAGAAGATGCTATGTACTTTTATTTATGTATTTATTTATTTTTTTGGCTACCGGCCTAAATGTTCCGACATCTTATTAAACTGTTTGATGAATAAACAGAGCGTCTCCACTAATATCAGTATCCATTTAAAAAAAAAAACCTTTAAAGTGATAAAAATGTGTTGGATTAATTAAAAAATCATTAGTTGTTTATAAATATTGATGCATATATATATATATATATATATATATATATATGCTACAACATATAATTTTAAGGTATGTCATATTTATGTATGTGTTCAACATCGGAAACTGACCCTGTGTAAATATAAAATATAAAAGTTGGCACGATTTTTGTTCACCAAGCGGTGACATTTTGTTTCTTGCTTGATAGCCGTCATATATATATATATATATATATATATATATATATATATATATATATTGCCATCCGCAGACAGATCTGTATATATATATATATATACATATTGTCATCCGCAGACAGATCTGTATATATACGTGTGTGTGTGTGTGTGTGTGTGTGTGTGTGTGTGTGTGTGTGTGTGTGTGTGTGTGTGTGTGTTCTGTTGAAGTCCTTGGAACGAAGGAACTTTTTGCGACAATTTCTATGCTTCAATGGCCCAGAAAAGTAAGCAAGAACATATTACTTGTCGGAGAGTTTTGCCTGAGTACACACTTGAAACAATCAAAAAAATCTTTCTTCGTTCTGTACCCTTTCGGATATATATATATATATAATTGTGCGTGTGCGCGCTGCGTACCCGAGTTTGTGCGAGAGAAATACCGAGATCAAAATATTGATTAAATATCGGCAGAATGATTAAATAACAACCAACTTGGGCAATCTTTTTAAACTTAAAGTTCTTGTATTTTATATCGGCCTACTTATTCCCTATCTTTCTTCCGCTTTTTTCTTTTTTTTCTTTCTTTATATCTATCTATCTATCTATCTATCTATCTATCTATCTATCTATCTATCTATCTATCTATTTCTTTCTTCCTTCCTTTCAATGTATCTGTCTATCTATCGTTTTCTTTTTTCCCTTCTTTTAATCTATCTATGCTTAAGTCTATCCATTAATCTTTTTCTTTCTTTTTCTATGTCTCTAATATTCTACAGTTCTCTTGCTTTGTTTGTTTGTTTGTTTGTTTCTTTCTTTCTTTTTTCTATCTATCTATCGATCTATCGATCTATCTATCTATCTATAAAGAGGGAAAAAGAGAGAGATAGTGAGAGACGTGTGTTGCATTCGAACGTTCGCTTTCTGACCACGTGACTCGATTTCGAATCCGAGCATATTCGATTTGTCTAGATGGTGCTAATGGCCTGGACAGGAGAGCCTAGCGCGCGGCAAACTTCATGGGTGCGTAGATTGGACTCCCGTATATGGTTGCGTTAGCACGAAGTCACAAGTCATCGTGGCCGAGGTTTTGATTTAGCGTAACTTTTAGCGTAAGTGGGGTCTTCTGAGAAGCGTGTGTGTATTGTTGAAAGTATACTGTATTTATAGAAGTCTAATCGGTATCCACTATAGACACCGAAACGGCTGAACCGACATTCTTGAAAATTTACACAGTTGTACTATAAGCGTCTGAGAGTGTGCTTAGCTAAGTTTTGTGTCGAGGCACCCTCAATAAATATCGAAAATCGATAATCGAAAAAATTGCGTTATAGAAGGAGTTGTCCGATTTTAATCAAATTTGATACACTCATAGACAAAGACATAAGAAACGATATTCAGAAGTTTCAAGGCTGCATTTTATATTATCGATTTTCAAGGCTGCATTTTATATTATCGATTTTCTGCACTATTCTAAAAACTTACAATAGTACAGAAAATCGATAATATAAATATATAAAAGACAAGATGTCTGTGTGTATGTCAGTATTTTTTCAGCCTTTTTATTTTAGCTTTTGCTTCGTGTTTGGCTCTAAGTAGGTATAATTGTAGTTCATAGTCTCTGCCATGAAACCATTTACTCAGAGGATTTATTTAGCTTTCAAAATTCAGTTTACGACGAAAAAAATTTATTTGATATCGATACCAAGAAATCAAAATTTGACTTACATCCATTCATTTTTGTT